>VDFB02217742.1:0-26022 GCA_007258455.2 Sequoia sempervirens
TTATAAGTCTATTAGTAGCCAATTCACCATCTCCATACAACAAACCATTTTTCATAATCAACTTTCAACTTTGTTCTTGTCATAAACAATACAACAATCACTCATCAACTCAACTTACCCCTTCAAGGAAAAAACAATCAAACACCTTTGTTCCTTAGACCTACAATCAAACATCATCCCAACCATTTAAGATATCTTTTCTCAAATCAACACATCCATCATCCTATCTTCACTTAAACACCATTTGTAACAACAGAAAGTAGCATTAGTTTAACACTGTCACCAGACCTTTAAGATACCAATTTCATCATGTTTTGATTGTAATATTCCAATATATCAGTATAGACACACTCTGACTACTTTGCATTCAAGAAACCATTGTCATATATTGGAAACATATGCCCAAATCCTCAAATATTTCACAATATAGCTTCAAAACATTACCAAGCATAGACACAATTGTGGCATCACAAATGAGACTGCTCCCAAGCACTTAACAACATTCCTTTCCCTGTTTCTACATATTCTCTATTTTTAGCAAACAATTCCAAATATCTCTAGGAGGCCAACATTCCATCTAGGAGGCCTATTTGGATCCTTTTCAACATAATATAAAAGTTTATACACTTATTTCACAAAACAAAGTAGAACCAACATGCTGTCTACTGGTAAAAGCCCTTAAATAGGTCAATTTATCAAAGCAAGTCATCATAGAACTACTCACTAATCCACCAAACCTACAAACAATCTTAGGCCATGTGTAGAAACTCACAAATAAACAAGTTTGAAGATGGGAAACGCCCATCAATATACAAAATCAATAAACATTTGATTATAGGGTGAAAACACACCAACCATGAGGGTTTCTTTAATGAAACATTTGCAAAACCTCTACTACTCTTCCCAACAATTGAAACATGCTTCATTATGTCTGCAAATTATTTTAAAATCATTTCTAAGCTCCTCTACATGTTGTTTCCTCAAACCCTACTTGAAAACACCATTTTTTTTAATGAGAAAATTCAGAATTTTGTTCATGTAATAGTTTCCTGACTTCTTATTTCTATTTACCCCTGCCACACACATCTTCACATTGAAAAGAAACTAAATATGATCCATTCCACCAACCTACTTACCCTACATCAGTGGAATGGCTAAGAATGACTTTTTAGACTCTAAACAATTCTAAGGAAAACACAGACTGAGACTTAGGAAACTAAGTTCAAATTAGATTGTTTATTTGAATTACAATTCCTACAAGTTTCAAGAATGAAAGAAGTATCTTTCCCTGACAAGAATCAAATCTTAAAACATGCTTGAATCACTATGCAACCTGAAAACAAGAATAGAAAAGGTTTCCAAAATAACTGAGTCGAGGTTTTTTTATTAATTTTTATGGATTTTTGGGATACAAGATCTTCCTTTCTCGAGCTTACAATTCTTTTTAAAGGTGTCTAAATTAGTTGAAATAACTACTTCTTCATCTTCATCAACCCATCCTTTCCCTTCCACAAAAAAGACTCTTCACCTTCATGCTTTTGTGCAATTTTACATTTTTACAATAATTGACAACTTTTGTTATAAAAAGAAACTTTTCAATAATATCACCTAGTGACCTATTTCATGGTGCAAATACATTGAAATTCATCATTTAATAACCTTCACTCATCATATTTACTTGAACATTACAAATTGAAAAAATTAGCCTTTTGAAGGAATTTCATGACCTAGGTGTTCCTGCACCAATTTGTCATGTTATAACCTTATGTTGTCAATGGACATTTTAAATCACACAATTCGATACACTTTCCTATTAAATTTTTAAACCACATCTCTTTGAGGTATTTTTTCAAATTTAACAATTGGCTTTCTTTTTGTATGCTTCCAAAGCTATCATTGAGTTATTTTGTCAAACAGTTATACAAACCAACTTTCATTGACTTTCTTTGTGTATGCTTCCAAAGCTTTCATTGAGTTATGCTTCCAAAGCTTTCAATTAGTTAATTTGACAACTTAGCAGTTTTTGCATAGGTAAAATTATTCGTCATGATGAAGAAATGAATTGTTAAAAGGAAAAAAACTAATTGATGATCAGCTCCAAGCCATCAAAGATAAAGAGAAAAAATGGATGAGGGAATTTCATGAAAAGCAAAAATTTGGAATGATTGATGAAAACAAGCCAGTTGAAGAGGAACCTCAACTGTCAAAAAGAGAAAAGAAATTGGCAACACAAAGGGAATGAATACGAAAGAGTCATGTTAGGGGAGATGCAGATGTCGTAGTTGGAGACACACCATCTACCGCAAGTGAATACAAATGGACACCATTAAGCACAAGTGAATATGGAGGGACACCATCTACCACAAGTGAGTATGGTTGGACACCATCCACCACATCTGAAGTTGAGAGTACATCATCACTCGGAGTTTAGGAACAAGGTATGCCATCATCCCCACGTGAACCTCAAGGTATGCAATCTAGCCCACCTCAATTAAATATCGATGAAATTGGCAATGTTGAGATGTATGTACCTAAGAGAACACCACTCCAGAATTTTGCATAGAAAGCCAAAGTTTTGATTAATATTGATGAGGATATTTCGTTATCATGGAAGGTAAGATTCCCGAACACACTTGTAGAAGATATGTTGATAAGATTTGGGAAATGTTATTTGAAAGGCTAAACATACTTATAAGATGTCAAATCATTTTGTTCAAATGATGCGGGATTTAAAGTACAGAAACATCATGAAGACTCTTGGGTTGAGAACATCAAATGCATCAAGTGAAAACACTATTGTGAAGAATCTAATGGATGCTTATGAGAGTGTGGGTAAGACCTCACACTCAAAGGATAGTAATGTCACCTGACGTGTCATTACATAGACTTTGGTAAGCTATCAAACAAAGAGATCTCACCTCATTAAAAAGATAAGTGAAAAAATGGGAATTAGTAGAAAAACTTTATCAAAAATTGTTCAAAGGTAGAAAAGAATTGAGGGCACTGATTCAAATGAATTATGGGCATTCTCGGGGAGACTTCCACACAAAGATAAAAAAGTTGTTGAAGCATTGAGAACACTAATTGAAGATTATTGCAAGAATAATACAAGGCCATCTCCAAATCAAAGGGATTTCATAAGAAGGAGAATCGATAGTTGAAACCATGAGCCACATCCAAAGAATTTTTTGGATACGACTCAAACCCAATTTTTTCATAAATTTCAAAATTCTTATCCTCAATTTAGTATTTTTAAAATATTTTTTGAAATGATTAAACCTTTTTATGTTAAGATAAATCACACATGAACTACTTGTTGTAAACTACATATTGAATTCTCTAACCATTATGATGTTTATCATTCTATATGTTTACATTTGCATACTAACGATGTTTTGCAGGATTGTGGCATAGAAGCCCCACCAAAATCTTCAAAAAAGTTATTATCAAAAATTTTATGTGAAATAGAGGATGGCCAAATATTCTATAGGACAACATGCTTGGATGGTTCATGCGAGCATTGTGGTGGCTTGCAATGAATTCTAGTATGTCAACATATGGAAAGCATTTATGAGGCGGGACAAAAACTATTAGAGTTTGGGAAGTATAAAACAATGGCATATGCTACAAAAGATGGGTCTGAAGCAAAAAGGTGTGAGTTGGTTATTTAGAAGATTCCAGTGTATCAGTTCATGTCCATGTTTCATGAGAATCTAGTGTATGAGTATCCAAGGCATGCCCATAGAGCCCGATGGTTGGACACACAATTCAAGCTATGCAAGGACACCTTTCCACTTGGTAGCATAGTATCAGTGGTTGAATTTGCAGAGAACTATACTCTACAGCCACAGCATGAGGTATAGTCACAATATTACAACTCCACGTAGGTTTCGATATTTGTGCACATAGCATTCATACATGCAGCTGAAAGTACAGAGGACGAAAGGAAGGTATTGAGGGAGTATCACTTTTATATTAGTGATGATCACACACATTCTTCAAAGTTTTTACAAAGTTTCTTCGAGATGTTCTACAATCATTTGGCTCAGAGGGTCATATCATATGATTGGCCTATAATATGGTCAGATAACTATGCAACATAGTTCAAGAACGCGTGCATGTTCTACTAGTTGTGTAGGATGCATCTCACTACATGTGTTCAACATATGTGGAAGTTTTGTGAGGTTGAACATGGAAAGGGAGAGCATGACGATTCAGGATCATGCATGAAAAGAGAATTAGCATGAGAAGAGTTAAAGCATAAAGTGCATAGTTGATAGATGCAAGGTCAATCATCTAGTGGTGTAATGGTTTGATGGGTCCAGGTAATGAAGGTACATCTTCAGTTCATAGATTTTTTTGGTTGATGGATGATACTAGCATTGCACCATATGAGGATTGTTGTACACTAATAGGATCGAGTGAGTTGCACTCTTTCCTTAGCTCAAATGCAGGTTCATGGAGTATCGATACACATAAGATGGCATGCTTTTGTTCTTCATGTACAATGCAAGCCTGGAATGATTGTCAGTTAGGGGAGCGGGTTGACAAATGGTTGACAAGTTATCTTAGCCCACTTCACACATATCACCCTCTGATGGCATTGGAACTAACAAGGATGGAATCATCAGTCAAATTTGACCATGTATCGGATCTAGTTCAACTAGGTAATATATCTACTTTCTTAGTATTTGAAATTATATATTGTTATCTTACTTTGTACTGTATTCATAATGTTGGCTAATTTATAGAGATATGTCACACATATAAATGCAGGGAATGTTTATGCAGTTATTGCAGATGAAGACAATGAAGAGGGTATAGACTATTACTTGTGTCGTGTTGAGGCAAAAAAGAAATTGGGAGCCCCAATTATGAATGGAGAAAACATTGAATACCATACAGGCTCAGTTGTTGTTACTGGAATGTGGCTGAGAAGGTACCCACATAAGAGTGTTAAACATTGGTTTTTTGAGGAATTTGACACACATCATAAGATTCTTCATTACTCAAACCTTATCATGGCATCCAATGTTCATTTGAGCAAATATGGGGGTAGACCTTTCAACAAGACCTTGTGGAAGGTCCATGAGTCTGACCATGAGGCAATACTTAACACAATAAAGAGTAGAGTAGACCCAGATGGTTCATTGGATTAATTTTTAAGTATATGCACAATAGTTCTTTTTAATTTATACTTGTATCCACATCAGTTTGGTTGATGCCAATGCTATCATATTATTTTACTTTGTGTATCTGTATGTAACTAGGCAAACATTGATTGGTGTCCCCTTGCATAAAATGCAGATTTATGAGCCATCCAAGAGAATCTCAAGCAAAAAAGAAATGCAACATCCTTATTTTGATGATCTTGAAAAATCTCAATTATGATTTTAAGCCATTAAAAAAGTGTGTGTGAAGCTTGATGAGGAAATTTCAAGTTATTCATTTAAATTTAACCTTATCATGACCACCTATGACATAGACATTATAAGAGCATCTTGAATTTCAATAAATTCTATTCATAAGATCATAGACAAGGCAGTGAACTCTGTGAAAAATTCCTCAAAGAAATGTGGTCTCATGGTGATGGAATGGCATGACGAATGCCATGACAAGAAAATTGTTGTGGATTGTTATGGCATTCCATCACCATTGAGACCACATTTCTTTGAGGCTTTTTTTCAAACAGTTTGCTACCTTTTCTATGCTATTGCTTATAGTATGCTTTGATATAGTTTTTCCAAGAATCCATAGCTTTTTTGGAAGCACCTATTTTAGGATTTTATCCATAGCAACAAGGAAGTGAACTGTTTTATAGAATTATTTGGTAAGCATGTATGATAAATGTACTAGCATAGAGAAGGCAACGAACTATTTGAAAAAATGCCTCAAAGAAATGTGGTCTCATGATGATGGAATGCCATGAAAATCCACAACAATTTTCTTGTCATGTGATGCAGAGGGGATGGGACTTTAGTCAAAACTCAAAGTTTTAAGGATTACAATGATGCAATCTCAAACACTCTTCTAGGCACCCTGATGGAGACAAGCCTCGATAGTGCACTTATAACTTAGATACTTTAATAATGGACCCAAACCCTTGGAGTGATCTCAAGGAACTCAAAAAAACTTGTCTTGAATGGTTTTAAAGCCCCAAACCTCTGTCTTAGACAAAACTCACTTTTTGCACCTTGACTAGGCTTCTAGCCCAACTAATCTTCTAGCGATGGTTTTTTGACTTTTCACACAACTTCCCCAAAGGAATCCTCAATATAATGACTGATTCAGTCGTGATTCATGATGATACACAACATATCAAATCATTTATGGAACTTTTTCTCGATCAAACTTACCAAAATCTGTTGTTTCCTCAAAGTTAAGGCCTAATTAGCCCACATTTTCAAAGCAACCCCTCTCTAAACTTATCCCATAACTATGAAAATTTCAACAGTTTTTTAAATGTTCCAAAACCAAATATTTTCAAGGTATTAGTCTTCTTTGACACCCTCAACACCGTAAATCAGAAAACCCTCAATAAATTGCTCCAAAACTAGGGCCTCTTGAAAATTAGCTTTCCCAACACTTCCAGAACCTTCTCTTGGAATTTTCACCAATAAATCAACATATATAAACACCTTCAACTCAGAAATATACCCCTTATTAAGGTAGATCTTCTACTGCTACACTTTAGGCACCATTTTCATGCCCTTTTCCTTGCTAAAACTTGGTGTACACCCAAGAATCACTCTTTCCCACACAATAACTTGTTAGATATATATAATAAAATTTATATATGATCCATTTCACAAGTTTTTAGTTACACTCTCCCATGAAATGGATCATTTATTCATGAAGACTCTCAAAACTAGTGAAAAATATCTACTTTTTGAGGATAGTCAGCAATATAACACAAGAAACTAATTCCAAAAATTATTTAGGTCATTCAAAAGGTTAAATGCATGTAAATACAAGTTATTAAACCATCCAAATGAGCATGACACCAAAAGGAATCAGAGATTCATCAAAAAAGCTCAAGAAAATGCAAAAAGATTGAAGTTTTTATTGATTTTCTATAGCAGTCCGTACAACACTTGCAATATCAGCCAACCCTCTATACAAATGCTTTCTCCAAGCTTATAGACTCATCATACAACTGTCCTAACCAATTAGAATTTATTTTATTACATTATTGTGATTAAAACTCCTAAAACTCACTTTTCCACCCAAAGTTGGATTTCAAAAATTTGACCTTCCAACATTGCAATTTATTAACTCCTATTAACTATAAAGCTTCCAAAACTATTATATATCATCATTCAACCTTATTTAACCTAATTAAAACATCATATACCTATTTAAACTCCTAGAACATCATTGTTCCATTTACAAGTCAATTTGGTCCTATGGTCCTTATCAGGACCCTTAGGACTTTTGATCTTCTTGTTACACTCATCCATGGAAAATGCCATTATAGGCTTCAAAATGCTATAATTGATGCTTTGGAAAGGTTTATAGGCCTTCAAGACCCCTTCCATCTCTCGAATCTCCAAATGATCCTCAAGGAGCTTGGGTACTCCTACACCATCATGGCATTCCACCACCATGAGACCACATTTCTTTAAGGCATTTTTTTCAAACAGTTCATTCCCTTGTTTATGCTATTGCTTACTATTATGCTATGATATATTTTTTCTAAGAATCCATAGCTTGTTCGAAAGAACCTATTTTAGGCTTTTATCCATAGCAACAAGGCAATGAACTATTTGCTAAATTCTTTGATAGACATGTATGAAAAATGTGTTAGCATAGACAAAGCAGTGAACTCTTTGAAAAAATGCCTCAAATAAATGAGGTCTCATGGTGATGGGATGGCATGAAAATCTCATGATAAGAAAATTGCTATGGATTGTCATGGAATTCCATCACCATTGAGACCAAATTTCTTTGAGGCTTTTTTTCAAACAATTTGCTGCCTTTTCTATGCTATTGCATTTTAGTATGCTTTGATAGATTTTTCCACAAGCATCCATAGCTTTTTTGGAAGCACCTATTTTAGGTTGTATCCATAGCAACAAGGAAGTGAACTATTTGATAAAATGCTTTGGTAAAATGTATGATAAATGTAGTAGCATAGACAAGGCAATGAACTATTTGAAAAAATGCCTCAAAGAAATGTGGTCTCATGGTGATGGAATGCCATGACGATAACAATTTGCTTTTCATAGATTCCACCACCATGAGACCACATTTCTTTGGGAATTATTTTTCAAACAGTTCATTCCCTTGTCTATGCACTGTGCTTACTATTATGCTATGATAGATTTTTTTCTAAGCATCCATAGCTTGTTGAAATCACTGTTTTAGGCTTTTAGCCATAGCAAGGCAATGAACTATTTGGCTAAATGCTTTGATAGACATGTATGAAAAATAGTTAGCATAGACAAGGTAGTGAACTCTTTTGAAAAATGCCTCAAAGGAAATGAGGGTTCATGGTGATGGAATTCCATGACAATCAAAAGCATTTGATTTTCATGGCATTCCATCAGGTCGTGATACCTCATTTCTTTGAGGAGGCATTTTTTCAAAGAGTTCACTGCCTTGTCTATGATATTGCTTACTATTATGCTTTTGATAGATTTTTTCCAAGCATACATAGCTTGTTCAAAAGCACTTGTTTTAGGCTTTCAGCCATAGCAACAAGGCAACACTTGAACTATTTGACAAAATGCTTTGGTAGAAATTTATGAAAAATGTGGTAGTATAGACAAGGCAATGAACTATTTGAAAAAATGCCTCAAAGAAAATGTGGTCTCATAGAATGCCATGACAACCAAATGCAATTGGTAGCTGCTCCTAGTTATTTGTTATGCAATGTGAAGTGATTGCATAACTGCTTAGGTTGACTTTGTAAAAACTATATTGTAATTGAAATTTTTTCATCTATTAGCATCTAGTTATTAGTTATGAAACGTGAAGCAATGCTTTCAATTTGAAAGATGTGCAATGCAATGTAATCAACGTTATGAATATAAACTACAAAAGTCTATTTTTTACTAAGTTATCGGTCAATTTTGGGTTCGGTATCAGGTTCGAGAACCTGGTTCGCCAGTTTGGGAAATTTTTTTTGGGGGGTTGGGTTCGTTTTGGGTTCAATCTTACAAAAACATATAAAAATAAAAAATATATACATATTTGTAGTAGTAATCAAGTTTAGAATACACCACCACTTTCATAGTGAAATATTAAAATATTAGTGATCTACTCGAATGCCATGATACAAAATTATAAATTAAAGTTCAAATATAAAAATGTTATGTGTTTACAATTAGCCATTATTGATCATTGATCAATCTAAAAAGTGTGAACATTTTTCTGTGTGGAAGGAAAAGAAGAAAACAATGTTATATAATTATTTACATTGTGAAAGAGCCAAAACCTTTTTCTTGCAGATCATAGAAGAATCTCAGTGACTTTTTGGGTGTCCTTGCCTTGGAATGAAACTATCCTGAGCCATGAATGATTGACCAGGAACTGTGAGAAAGAAATAAGATAAATCACATGCAGCTTGTTGCAATTTCTTTCCTTGGGAAAAAGGGTAAAGTTTTCTTTTTAGGGAGAATCTCCTTTAGAGTTTGAACACATTGATAATTTTCAAGATAGAATTAGCCAAATATGTCATCTAGGTTTGAAGCTTTTAGGTAATATGTTTGCTTCTTAAAATTTTGTTCAAAATTCAAGATGCAGACTCTCCTCCCTTAGGGAAGAGAAGGCCTATCAAACCTAACACTCTTATGCAACACTTCTTAAGTTCTTGTTGATGCAGTATTAGATGCAAAGTTTCAAAATAGGCATGGTTATATAAATTCTCATCTCACGACTATCATTGCATCAAATTAAGAATTTTCAATCCTTTATGGTCTAGACAAGAGAAGTATGGAGTAGTGTTCCAATGCTAAAGTCTTATTGTGAATCTCTTTGCTATGAGTGGTTCAAAAATGAGGAATCTGTCTTCTACACCAAATGAAAAATATTCACAATATGTTCTAGGAAGGAATAAGTCCATAAGATTGAGTATGCAAGAAATGAGAATTGCAAAATTGGCTTACATTTGACTTCCAAACATAGAAATTTTCACACTTTTCGATGTTCACACATAAGTCAAAAAAATATATGTGCCTAAGTTGTAAAGTATACACTTGAATACATGTAACTCATATCTATTGAACCATTAATTTATAATTTGCAAATATGGAAACCATCATTAAAAAGATTTGTATTAAGGAAATAGCCATGTACGCATACATCAATAAATGTTGATATAAGTATAAAATATAGTTACAAAATAGCCATATAGGCTTACGAGAATGCCATATAGGCATTCAATGTCAAATATATCCAATACAAAATATGTACAAAATTGCCATGTAGGTATACAACAAAGGGCTCTATGCATTCAAAATTCATTTCTCCTCATGCTCTAGTTCAAATACAATTTTCTTTCCCTTTGCTGGGTGATTTGATGGCGATAAGTCTGTCACCCATTTCTACTATGCTCAAGGAGTGCTCCTGCTACTCCTAGTGTTTAGCTTCTAGTGAAGTTTCAACTGTTACAATAAGAAGTAAAGACATTAATATATAGAAATTACATTATAAAAATTAATATATTTAACAAAATAATCACTTACGGCCATCTCACGATCACTCTCCTTGATGGAAATATTTGCACGCTGATGCTCAGGTGTGCTCAAGCCTTGTATAAACCATCCAAATAGGAATTAAACTACAAATCGATAATGGTTTGATTTTTCACTAAAACTAGTTCATCTATAACAATGAATGTAAATTGAAATTTAGTAATTTTCCTCATACCTCCACTATCAGAGCCATCAAGGATTGTATAGTGGAGGAAACACTAATATCCATTGCCCTCATAATGTTTGGAAGTGTTTCTATCACCAACATCTAAAAATTAAAAAGAAAATTATTCAGTCACAAAAAATTTACAATAGCGATCCATGTGATGACTTATAATGTATGAGATCTAATGAACAAAATTTTGAGTACAAGTATTAAACAGATATATTTCTGATTATTAGTTATCGAATTTGAAATAATGCTTTGATTTTGAATGATCTGTGTAATGCAACATAAGGTCAACAATATGAATATAAACTACACAAATCTATTAAACTTAGAATTCATTACTTAAGTTCTCTTTAAAATTCTATATTACCTCCGTGAACGTTTGATCAAATCTACTGGCACTCAAAGGTGTTTCCTTGAAGCCTCCAACAGTACCACTGTTCAACATCCAAAATCACATATTAAAATACCATTCGTAAAGAAACAATGCTAAATTAACATGTAATAAATTTATAATTGTTTACTAACTTTACATACCCAACGATGGGTGTCTGCAAAAAAAGTAGGTGGATGGTAGTTGTATCCTAGTCTTCTCACTGTGACCACTGCAATTTTATTAAAATAATAAAACTAAATTAGTTAATATTGCATTTCACAATCAAAATTTAATAAATTAAATTCAATGAACATGCTAAATTTTACCTGAGTGGAGGTGATCCATAATAGTGGTTTACAATTTTTGGCGGACATTGATATTATTATTTTTAACTAAATCTTCACATTCGGGCACCTATAGCAGCTAAAGCGTGAGGAATTTGAAGATGGTGCAAACTAGAGTCTCATCAAATTTTGTCTGTAGATTCTAAAAATATTTTTTTCAAAATTTTTGGAATCAAATTGCACTTCTTTTTTCCATCTCCCACGAAAATAGATTTTTTTCAGAAAACAACATTTTTAAAAAGTGACACACACCGTATAATGCATAACTTTTTTTCCATGAAGGGTAAAATTCTAATTCTTTTAAATTTAGATTTGTAACTTTGATATCTAGTGCTTCCACTTGGTTAAATAGTTTTTTATTGAATATGTTTTCCTTAATCAAGTTCCAAAGTCAAACGAATTACAATTTAGACACAGCGACTGTATAAGGCATAACTATTTTTGTATATGTCAAAATTTAATTTAATTTTTTTTGTTGGATCAAGGACTTCAATATCTAGTGAACTCATATTTTTCAATTTTTTTTTTGATAATCTTCTATTTTTCAACATGTGAAGAACAAAGAAATTCATTTTTGATGAAAAACCTATGTTTAATAAAACTTAAAAAACAAATACATAACAAAACAAAAACATATTAAAATTATATTCATTGGATAGCTTGTTCTAGGAATACCATAATCATTTAAAATAAATTTTAAATGAATTCATTTGATCCACCAAAATCTAAATCAAAAGTGATTTTTTATCAGCATTTTGATAGGTGTAAAGGAGATGCATTTATAGGTATGGTTTAAAACTAGCGAGGTTCTATCCAAGGAGGTTTGATCTAAGGTGATTTGATCAAACCCTCTTCAATTGGAATCCTTAAAATGGAACTTTTTAAGGCTTAAATCATTATATTTTCTAAAAATATGTGATTTCAGCTAAAATTCTTTCCTCTCAGGAATTGTAAACCACTATTATGACAACACCCAGTGTCAATGCCATATGCATCATGCAAAATGTCAGCCATCCTCTCCATCCTCGTAGATGCATATGGATCAGGCTACATAGTAGCATATGGATCTTGTGTATCACCCTCTTGAATGCCAGTAGGGTCATACGAACAAGTTTCCCCACAAGATTGACACACATGGGTTTGAAGGCCACCACTTGAAGACTCCCCTAGATGGCACTGTACAATAGGGATAGTGTGATGGATGACACTCTAGGTCAAAGTTGTGATCACCTGCAATGTCTCTATGTTGACACTCTCCTTCGCAATGGTAGGCATCACAATTTTCTTATGAGGTGGCCTAGCGAGAGGTCATCTCCCTTGTCGCGTAGGATCTGGCTATGCACTAGGTCTATCCTGGAACTCCCTCATATCAAAATAATTTGGGATTTGGTTCAATACAAACTCATTATATAGTTTCTTAAGAAAATATTGGGAGACTTCACAATAATTGCACAGTGGGTAGTCAAAGACCATATATCATCTTTCATAAAAATGGTTCTTAATCTCTTGGTGGTAGCACCAATGAATAGGAAACCTCTTTGCATTAAGGGTAAGATTTTGATTTGTTTTAGGGTCAGTGAATAGAGAGCACAAATCACCTTTAGTAATTTTTTAATCTTTTACTTGTTTATATGATAATTTTTCTGCATAATATTCCCTAGCTTTCTGCGTCCTATCTTGCCATCTAGATATTTGTTGGGTGATTGCATCTACATTTTTTAACATGTATTTCAATGAATTTTCTAGAAGCATTCTTTATGTGGTTCAATCATTTGGATCACTCAACCTACTGATAAGATCCTCAAGTTGTTTTCTATTGTTCTCAATTTCAGTCCTCAAATTTTCTTGAGTGCCAAGAGGGAATTGAGAGAATGGTGGGGGAGGTTGATTTTGTTGAGGATTTTGCTATTAAGGATTTACCTCCTCTTCTTGTTGAGGATTTTCAGGATTTCCTACAGATTTAAAAAGAAACAATCAAATCTAACCTAAAACAAACAAAATCAATTTCAAACTAAAAAATTCAAAAGAAATAGTAAACAATACTTACCTCCTGAATCTCTTTTTCATCGTGGCACCATATTTGTAGACAAAATCCAACTGTTCTTGATGAAATTTGCAGAAGTCCTTCCTCCTAGAACATGAGCGCAAAATTGAGGGTTTTTGGCCACGGGCAGAGCTGATAAATAGTGAAAAGAAAATGATACACATTTCACTTTTTTTCTTTTAAAAGCACATAACACGCTCACGTTATAACATGAGCACGTTATGTGCTTTCAAAAGAAAAAAAAAGTGAAATGTGTATCATTTTCTTTTCACTATTTCTCAGCTCACAAAAGTGCAACCAACTTCATGCACCCACCCTAAAGTGAATTAATTAAATAATTAAAAGTTATTTAATTAATAGATGAAAAAGGACTTTAGAAAATAATTAAATAATTAACATTATCTAATCATGTCTATGAAAATATGAATTATGAAGAAAATGAAGTCGCAGGCTTATACCAAATTTCAGTGTCTACATTTTTCCCCTCTTTGATATAATGTCATTTTGGTGTTTTGTCAAAGACAATCGATAAAAAATATGCCACAATCATGTCCCACTGTAAAATAAGTGAAGGTATGCTCCCTCGGGAAAATTGACAAATTTTCAAAAAAATTAAAAAAAAAAGGAAATAGTCTCAATTAGTCAATTTGATAGCCATAAATGCAATGATGTTGACAAAAATGAGTTTTGAGGTGTTTGATGCATGTACGGGTCGATAGAAGTTGGAAGAATAAGTGGCCGATAGACAAGGTTGGAGGAAATGCCACCTAAGACCTTAGGTATATATAAAAATTGGGTGAAAATCCAATTCATTTTCACCCTCCAAGTTTAGAAATTTGAGTTTTTTGCTTTGTACCTTCTACCACCATGTCTCCAGTTCCACACTCATAGCATCGCGGTTATCACATTTGGACCTTCAAATGACTTGCGGACGCGGGACTCCTAGTAAGTAGTCAGAAACCATCTTTTGAAATTTTTATTTTTTCGTTCTCCTAGGCATTTCTTTTTGTCATGCGTCATTTTATGTTGCACCACATATGCATGCGTATGTGGAACAACACATATGTAAATTCACGTCATAGGATAGCGTAGGTATTTTAGAAGATGAACACATTTTTTTTTATTTCAATGCATGTGTATATTTGCATCGCATTTGTAATTAACAGTAGCACATATAGAATTTTGCAACACCTTTTTTTAGACACATTTTCATTTTGAATCGTCATTGTTTGGGCATGATTGCATTTGTACACATTTGCATTTGTAAAGTGAATTTTCATTTGTAAAACACATTTTCATATTAGGATGGTACATGTGTCTATTTGTAACGAATTTGCAATTTTAAATGACACATTTGATTTTTTGCAACACATTTGAAAATGAAATTATGACACATGTGACTGGCAGAGAATTTTAGAATTTTGGACTAGGATAGGTTATTGATTCTGACATAAGGCATGCATAATGCCATTGTAGGTTGTATTAGATTGGATATATACTAGAGAGTCGAGATTGTTGACCTTCGACTTTCAGGATTGGCTGTGGAGTGGGGATAAATGCTTCTTGTGGCACTTGGGTCTACACCATGTGACATTCATGCCCACTATTCGGGCCAAACAAGGTCTATTGACTGCTTTGTGTGAGCGGTGGCACTTAGAGACATTGTCGTTTCATCTACCTAGTAGTGAAGCAATGGTGAGATTAGAGGATGTATATAGGATATTGAGATTACCAATTAGAGAAGCTAGGGTGATGTATGATACACAGAGGAGATTTGTTGAGATGTGTAGATACTATCCCCATTAGGACATTAGAAAGTTAGGGATAGATCACTATGAGGTTAGATGGCATGTGTTAGCATAGAGATATGGTAGATTAGATTGTTTATTGTGTATATTGATTGGAGGGGTAGTTCTTCCTAATTGTCGAGGTCATGGATTCCTTTTAGGATGGGGGAGATGCTTGTAGGCATGCTCAAGAGACAGGTGGCATATGTTTGGGGCCGTTGTTTGCTAGCCATGTTCTACTTTCATTTGCATGATATAGCTTATAGAGACGCACAGTCTATGAGCTATGGTACCATGCTCTTGATGGTATGGGTGTGATAACACAACCATTTTTCATTCGCCTATCACAATAGATCTTCAATAGGGATCACCTCATGCCTTCTATTATGTGGGGACAAACACCCAGACACATGTTAGATACACTAGTTACTACATACATCCTATTGATATGATGGTTTAGTTCATTTGGAGGTCGTACATGGACTGCCCATAGTGGCTAGATGAGGATGGTAAATTGACATTTTTCTAGTCGACACATTATTTGATTGGATGGATAGTCTCACATGTACATATCATTGAGAGGCATTTTCCAAATAGGGTATTGAGACAATTCGGAGAGGTTCAAGATGAGCCTCAAGGTCGAGTAGAGTATGCTAGATCATCGAGAGAGGTGACTCTATGGGGAGTGGAGATTCTGGTTGTCACAACAAAGGTAGACATTGATGCCTTACAACTAGTATAGTGGAGTTGGAGAGGTGGAGCATTGGATCTAGGTACCACAAAGGAATATGATCACTAGTGGGTTAGTCATAGGCCAGTGTTGTTGACAAATCCAGATTAGGATGCTCCTATAGAGATGTGCAAGATAGGACCGTGAGTTAGATGTGGGAGAGGTGGTAGAGGTGATGGTGGATAGGGAGGAGGAGGAGGTCAAAGAGGTGGTGGGAGGGAGAGTCGTGGTCCTAGAGGATGAGGCCCATATTTATCACCCGTTCGTGAGGAGGAGAGGGAGGGAGAGAATGTTCACATGCTCGATGTTGGTGGAGGTGAAGAGGAGGTAGATGTTGGGATCAGTGGAGAGGAGCATGCGAGAGAGGAGGACATTCATGAGGAGCATGTAGAGGAGGAGGTAGGTATGGAGGAGACAGAGATGGGTTCTCTTGGTCTGCTCATCAGTTATTAGGACAATGATGATGAGGAGGAGATGGACGACCAGGAGTGGGATTTCTAAGATCAAGATTGTGGAGGAGTGGGAGGATGATGGGATGGAGTAGCCATGACAGGATGATACATGTCTTGTTGATTAGGATACAATAGATTTGCATGCTCAAGTGGCATCCTTGATGTTTTGGCCCTTTTATTTTTAGGATTTACCTTGCCTTGGAATGAGCTTAAAATTTTTATCTTGCTTGCCTAAGTGATTCCCCTAAGTTGCACTTTGAAAATCTAAGTTTTGAACAAAGTTTGGGTTTTCACACCAGTTCGGGATTTTCTGCTCAATCTGGATTTTCCCAAATTTCATTCAAATCTTTGCGAAGAGATTAACACTACAGTTTAGGAAATTTGGGACTTTTTGGAATTCCACCTGGACTAGATTTTTTCAAAATTTTGTTTTACTGTCAGGTTTTCGAGTTTCTTTAGCCTGTCTTGTCGACTGCATTTATGATCACTCATACGAATTGTGAGGGATGTATTTAATCAATTTTTGGGGATTTTCTTTCCATTATGCTTTATCATTTGTGTTCTATTGAGTTGGGGTGTTCATTCTTGTGGTGGTTGGCTGAATTTGGCATGTTGAACTTCTGAATTATGGGATTTGGTAGTTGTTTTCTGGGCATCACTGTTGCCAAAGCTTGCTCAGGCATTCAGGGTTGTTGTCTATCATTGCTATAATCAATTTACATTTCATCAAATGGTATGTACACATTTCCTATCTTTTGATTGATGAATGTGAGTGGTCCTTTTGCATTCTGGATATGATCAAAGTTTGAATTTCTATGTCTTTGGGTATTTAGGAGCTAGGGTTTCATGATGTTGATTAGATTGATGGTTCCCCAAGTGAGTTTCATGCATGATTTTCACTTTCATTTTGATTTCTTGTGGGCCATAATTATATTTTTAAACCTAGCAGTTGAGTAACCTAAATCTTGAGCTTGTATGTCCATCAATGGTGGATCTTTAGGGTTTCATACCTAGGGCATCACCATTCCCTTTCAATTCGCTTTAAGAGGAGCTTTAAGTTCAATGAAAATCAATAGGAGGTTCAAGTCAAACTTGTAGGCCCAAATTCTCAAATTTGTGCTCGTTCAATCAATTTGAGTGAGATTGTGTGAGAATGTCAATATTCGGGTTTTCCTTCAGTTTTGGGATTTTCCTGTGCTGGTGGATTTCCCTGAGTTTCCTTTTCCCCTCCATTTCCCTGGAATGTGTTGAAAATACAAAATCTTTCCTTCTTCGTGGATTTTTGTCAATCCCAAATTTTCCCAGTTTCTCCTTCGTCCCTTATTTTCCCTGAAGTTCATATGGTATTGTTGTTTTCACATAATTTCGATCTGGCCAGATTTTTCTGTACTCTCTTGAAATCTTTGTGGAATTTAGAGATTGGATGAGAGGGATGAATGTAACGATGAATTCTTAACATTCCATACTTTTAACTAATAAATTACATGATGTTTTATGCATCCTTTATTCATTTTTGATGATCTATTGTTGATTTTCATGCCTTATTCAGGAAAATTTGCCTGGTTTGGAATTTTTTGAAGTTCCTCCCAAACTAGCTTTTCCTGACTAGCTTGGAATCCTAAACTTCTTATTTTGGTGGTTTATAGTTGATTTAATGGTTTTCTTATGATTTTGAGCTAACACTTTGACAAATATGTTATCAAAAAATGGATTTTTTATGTTAGTATTTGATGGATGTAGGCTGAAGCTAGAAAGGAAGTGGCTAGAATGGCTTAGGTTTATATAGAGGGATCCTCTATCTCAGAAGCAAAAAGAGTTAATTACAACATCAAGAGAAAGATCTTGGAAATTAAGATAGCCTTTTGAAGTTTTAGACACAAATGTAGGTCGATGGGACTATGCAGAGTTTAAGGCAAGGATGGCACAAAAAGATCTTCCAATGTTGACCAGGAGATTAAAGGAATCAGGATTATCTCATATAGTAGGATTTCCACCCATAGTTCAATGTTATGAGTTGGTATTGGAATGTGCCTAGCACTATGACAAAGATTCACAGAGGATAGTTAGTCCTCAAGGGAGAGTATTGGCTAATATTAACCTTGTCTCTATTGTACAAACTTTTGATATGCCAGATAGATCTCATGTGGCAGCATTCAATATGGAGGCATCTAAAAGGTACAATGAGGAGGAGACTATTAAGTCACAATAGGTTATCAATTCTTGGCTTGAGAATTCAAAGTCTCATTTCTCAAAACTACATAAGCAGTTGCATAGGGAAAAGTTTAAATAAGAAGTCTATAATGCCATCACTTTGCTTAACTAGGTGCTAGGCCTGAAGAGTGTAGGTATGTTCGAGAATTAGATGTTCAATGTTATTGTGAGGATGGAGTAAGAAAATATTAATTATCATTGGGAAGGTGTTATAAGTACTATGATTCATGAGCAAATGTGTAATGTGCTATAGACCAAGACATTCACCATGACTTCCTATTTAGTGTATGCACTTGCAAGATTTCATCCCTATAAAGGATTGAACACAAGAGGAATATTTGTATAGGATGTAATTTATGAATATCCTCAATTTCACTTAGGAAGCCCAAGTTACAAGAGGGTGAATGATGCATTCACCATGCATATCACTAGATTGCTCCAAGGCGTAGAGCATGTGAGAATATCAAATGATGCTAAGGAGCTAATCAAAAGGTATGGAGCATGGTTCATACAGTTTCCCACCTTCTCCTACATAAGAATTTATGGTTTTCAGAGGGCTCCATACAGGCTTCCAAGGTATCCCACGGACCATGTTATACTTTTGGAGGTTACAAAGAAAATATGTGACTTTGACGCCATTGGTAAGAAAGATAAGAATAAAATTGGATTTGGTGGAGACTTTCCTCTGAAGATAGGTATTAGTGAGGTATACCATTCAATTAATTTGGCATATGGTTTTGAGGAGGAAATGAGCACTCTTGGGTTGTCTTACCATTCCAAAACGTTGGGTTTTGATATCACTGGTGAAGCACAAAAGAAAGCTAGTAGGGAATACCACCATAGAGATGACACAGAGGACTATTGGGCCAATAGAAAGGATGAGTTTGAGGCAAGAAAAAATAAACTCTCTAGACTCCTAGTTGTTGTGGTCTAAATGTATAGTGTGAAAATGGTTCATGATCAGGTGGAAGATGATGGAGACTTAATCCAAAGTCATGATTATCAGCCAATTAAGGACATGCAAATTGGAGAAGTAGACTGGATGGAAGAAGGAAAAACTAAATTAGAACAAATCATGACCCCTGTGATGAGATACACCAAGTTGTGGATCAAACACAAGGTGTGGGAGCTTGAAAGTGAAGGTGTGTCATGCACCTATAATCTGATGGGGGATCTAAAATCCCATTCCACATCTGAGGAGTCGGCTGAGGAAGATCCTAAGGGAAATACCATGCTAGATTCTCCCTTTAAGATTAAGATCAAATGTCCCCAAGTAGAAGAGCAGGAGAAACAGAGGAAACCAAAAGAAAAGAGGAGGACTGCTACTTCAAGGACAAAAAAATCTGTAGAGGAAGAACCCAGTGAAGGAGAAGAAAAGGATGGTGCCCCAACACCTAAAAGGAGGAAAACAACAAGGAGTTCAAGAAAGAAGGGTGGACCTTCAACTGATCCTTCAAGAGTGGTAAATTTAGAAAGTTATGGAGAAAAGACACAGGTATATGCAAGGAGATCAAGAACTCCTTCTCCCAAGGATAATGTGTTGAACAAGGATATTCCTCTAGCAACCTTTGATGCAGAAAAACATAAAGAGACTTCTCCACCCCATGAGCCACATGGTGCATTAGAACAACTAGAAAATGTAGAGCACCCATCAAATGAAGGGGGAGAAGAATTTCAAGAAGGTGAGCTTCATAGTGCAGTTGCAGAGATGGAGAAAATTCTATAGACTCCCTTGGTAAATTATGAGGATTCTCCTACTACAAGTGAAAAAGATAGACCTCTTTAGACAAAGGAAATTCCTGTTAATACTCCATCACCAATACATGAAGAAGAGAAGCATGGTAGAGAAAAGCATGATAAAGATGAAAATTTTCCTAAGAACCAGGAAGATGGACCCAAAGGTCAGCAGGAAGAAGTGGGATAGAGTGAAGTACAGTTAGAGTCTGTTGTTCTAGGTTGGCTGGATAAAGAAATAAAGAGAAAGAGAATTGTTGTCAATAATACCCCTCTCAATTTGGACAAGCTACTAGAAAAAATGGGAAAAGGTAAAGGAAAGAAGAAGGCTAGAGTCATTTCCAAGATTGAAAGGGATGAAGCAAAAACTAGAGTGGTCCACATTGCTACTCCTACCACCAAAAGGAATAGAGATGAGGTTACTGGGAGTGATTACAACATGCAGACCATCAACCTAGGACCCACCTTAATGGAATAGGACATTGAAGAATATGAGGGTTCAAGTGTTGTGATCCTGGGGAGATTGAGGGAAGAAGCACAAGCTAAATAGGAGTTGAAGAATTAAAATGAAATACTTAAGAAGTATTTGGAAGATTTGATGAAACCCCTACTATCCATTAGTTCCTCATCTTTTGCTACAAATTTCCTACCCCAAGAAACTATACCTGAGCTGGAAAGACTCAAGGCCACTACTCTTTCCATAGTGAACTAGTTACAAAGGGTGAAAACTAAAGGAGATGATGCTATCAAGGACATCCTTTCAACCATAGGAGATGCAATGAGGGAAATAGATTGGTTGAAAGATGTATTGGCTCAAGATAAAGAGGATGTAGATCTCCTATTGCAGAAGACCAAGACTGTCATGGAATACACTAAAGATAAGCTAGTGAGTGATGGAATTATCTCTTCCTCCAGAGCTGTAGAACCTTGGGAATGGTTTGAATCTTTGCAAATAAGGCAAAAGGTTTTGAAGAAGATATATAAGTAGAGGAGGAAAATTGAGGATGCCATGCCTAATATCTATGATAGATGCATATTATTCTTTGAAGTGATGATAGGGAGAAGGAAGTTTTCACCAAAGCATTTGAGCTTTGAACAATTGAAGAAATGGTGGTGAGATGCATATTCTCTAGTCATTGAGGATCCAGTTACTGAGCATTAGTTGGATGATGTGCCCATTTATATTGTAGTCATTGAGAAATATCAATCCAGTAGGGTTGAGTGGGATAAGTCGGTGGAGCAATCAAGAGAAAATATTAGATCCATCGAAAGGATAATTAAGTTTTTACCTTTGCCACCTATAGTCAACATGGAAAAGGTGCTTGTGCTGGTGCATGATAGGGTGGATCGAAATAAAGACAAAAGGGAAAGCAGCTAAAGCAAGGCCACATCAGAATTTGTGCTTCCCTATTATTTTGCATGCATTGGTTTGAGCTACATTGGAGATCCTAGGGAAACCTAGATGGAATTCATGCATTTAATGCATATTTTATCTTATTTTTAATTCCTCTTGTCTAACTTGTTTTATGGCCATTTATTATTATTGTAAATTCTAATTAGGTTGACATGCATTGGGGATTTCTATTAATATGGCATTCTTCCTCATTTATAAGGGCTAGAAAGATAGATAGTTTTGATGCTAGAGCCAATTGAGCAGTAGAGAAAGAGTTAGAAGTTAGTTCATTTTGAGCAAGTGTTGTAATAGAATACTTGAATTGTTGCTACTTTGGGTGATTCAATACAATTGTAGGCATTGCTCTTTTGGTGAATTCTCTTGTGTTGATTTATCTTGCATGGTTCTTGTGATTCTATCTTTGGAATTGCTTAAGTTATTTGATAAATGCATTAGGTTTAATGTTAGATAAATTGATAGTGTTTAGTTGTACTTGAAGTATTTGCAACAATCCCTAGTCCATACTTTTCACAACCAACTAATTGTTAGTTGCTTTGCAAAGTTAGCCTAGACTTTTATATTCATTGTGCTTAGTTCAATTGTGGAGGTCTATTCATTTCGATTGCAATAGGGTTGTTTTGAATGAATGTTCATGATTTGAAAATATTAAGTACCTTAGACAATTACACTATTTCTATAAGATTGCAGATCCATCTGGGTCAAGTAGAAATCAGTTTATGAGGGATTGGTCCATTTCAAGTGTTTTTAATTTGCATTGTTAATCTTAGTAGTGTTAAATTTAGAAATCTCTTTGAAACCGTTATATTTTGTTATTTATTTTGTCATTTGGGTTAGATTTAGGATTTAAGTATCATCATATTGTTAGATCTAATAAAATAAAGATTCAGTATTTGCTTATAGTAAGGTCACATTGTTATTACCAACATTTTCACATTTATCACTGAGTTGTTTATGCATTGTCAAGACTTGATATTAGAGAGTTGGGGTTATCTCTTGAGGCTTACAGATAGATATTTACCTTTCAAGAGAGATAGGATTTCCATATTCTATCTGAGTTGTTGTTGTGCAGAAAACACCATCAATAGATTGGCGCTAGAAGGAGGGCCTAAAAATTCAATTTGGATCATTTTATGTCTGCCATCTCTCCTAAAAGATTTAGAAGAAGAACCATATCTACTCCAAGGGAGGAGTAATTTCAAGAGTTACCAGCCCCTACTACGTCAAGAAGGACCAACAAAAGGGGAGAATGATCATCCACCGAACCATCTCCATGATCCCCATCTTCATCAAGTTTATCTTAATCTGAGTCTGAAAATATTCCCATTCAACAACCTTAGCCAACCATAAATCAACCATTACTACCCCCACCTCCACCAATGGATTTCCTTGCTAATAACCTGTCTCCATTGAGTTTTTCTAATTACAATGTCATGCCCAAGAACCCTGAACACTTTTGTTCAAATTTCCATGTTAATGATCCTAATAGAACTACTAAGGAACACATCAAGATCTTTTAGACTAGTCTTAAGGATAGAGGAATCAATCATGAGGATGCAGCATGTAGACTCTTTCCTTATTCCTTGGGAGAGGATGCATTCTATTGGTATAATAATTTACCTGCTAGGTCTATCTAGAATTGGACTGAACTAGAGACTGCATTTCTGCAAAAGTTTAGGATCCCCATTAGTCCCAATGAACTCTATCTTTAGTTCACTAATGTTAAGAGAGAATTCCATGAGCCTATAGGGTCCTTTAACAATAGTTTCATCATTCCTATACCTGACTGTAGACCCCTTATGTTGTTGATGATCCCACTACCTTAGAATTCTATTATGAGGGACTTGACAGTCTGACAGCTACCTTCATGAAATGGAGAAACAACCCTCCTAATACCCTACTTGATGCATATGAAAAGGCTATGAAGGTTAGCACTACTTTAAGGCAACATTTTTCTATGCCTTTACCATCATTAGAACCCACTACTCACCCTGGACAAGTCCTAGCTGTCAACCAGGCTCTTGCTAATCACACTCCCATCATGAATCCAATACCTCAGTTGCCTCTAGTCGCTCACCTAGGACCTCCTGTGAGTCAAGTTCCACCCAAAATCATCTACCCTTAGTAAAATGTAAATCAACCTCTCCATACATAGCCTTAGGCTAGTTTTCCCATGTATCTACAAAATTTTGAAGTATTAAATCAATCACTGAATGCCAATACTACAATAGGATATCCCCAAAATAATGTGAACTATCCTCCATACAACAATCTTGACAAGGAAAGATTGGATGAATTGACTGAATAAGTGAAAAAGCTGAATATGGAGGTAACTTATTTGAGGAACCAGAAAAGTTAGTTGCAAGCTACTCAGAGAAATATATAGTCCAATTAGAGTAGAGAAAGTCAAGAAAATCAACAAGGATGACATTTTGATAGGGGAAAACATCCTGAAAGAGGGTATAATAATGAAAGAGGGTATAATAATGACAAAGGGTATACTAATGATAGAGGACATAATTATGAGAAAGGACAATCCTCAGGCCAAAACTTTGATAGAGGGAAATTTGGTGGACAAGGGTTCGACAAGAGACATCCACCTAGATAAAACATGACTTGGAATATGAGGCCTAACAATGGAGGAGTCTCCACCCCATTTGATCAACCAATCAATCAACCAGTTAGTCAAGAGAAGCCTCCTAGTGGTGTATATTTCACTGAGGCTACTTTATCAGGATGGTGTAGGCTCCATAAAATGAGTCAACATTCTGAGTTAGATTGTTAAGAGTTCCAGACAATAGCTTCAATTTTTTTAGTATGAAGTGGAGAATAATGTAGGTAGTTAGGAAATGGTGCCATCTACTCCCTATGATTCATTAGTGTTGCTACTGAATCATGCCCCTTTTCCACAAAGCAAGGAAAATATACTTGAAGAATCAGACCAGGTGTGCAATGGGGATGAGATTACATAGTTGTTTGATGAAAATCCATTGAATAACAATGGCCCCATGGATGAAGAAGAAGTTTATGTTGAAGAGGTATAGACCTTCTAGAGGTCTATTAAGAAGTATGATCTAAGGGACTTGCCACATAGACATCCATAGGTTGGATGCCCCTTCACCACTTCCATTCCACTAAACAGCTTCACTACGCCTCCAGATCCTAATGCTAGCAATAATCCGCAACATCCTCAGGTGTCTAGGAAATAATTATCTCAAGATAAAGGACATATGGACATGCCAAAAGGGAAAGGTGTTGATGCAAACAAGGACAAAGTGGTGGAATACCCAAAGGAGACCCCTGCTGATCTGAGTGAGGAACAATTGGCCATATATGTTGTGGAAAAACTCAATAAGCTAAAGGTAAGCCTCTCTGCATTTGAATTATTGAGAGTTTCAACCATTAGGAATGTAGTTCGAGGAGCTTATAATGAAAATTCCATATCACAAGATAAATCAATTAGTGAAAGTGTCAATAAAGCATCCAATTCTCAGTCGGTAGGAAGGAAAAATCAAACTCATAATCAAGTCCACTAGCCTCCTAGAGATAAGGGAAAAGAGAAGGAAAAAAATCAAGTTGCTCAAGTGGATATTCCCTTAACTCCATTTCAAGGGAAAACAGACACTCCTCCATTCCTAATCTTTGTTTGTATATTTGGTAAGAACTTGCACAACTGTTTGTTAGATTCGAGTGCTTCCACCAATGTAATGCCTTTTGGTGTTTGTAGAGCTATGGGTATTACTCCTACTAATTCCCAAAAGAAATTTACAGAGCTAGATAGAACCAAAGTTAATGTTGTAGGGGAATTAAACATGATTCATATGTAGGTTGCTTCTGACCCTATAATTCAATAGGTTATTAATATATAGGTGGCTAATATACCCGATGCTTATGGCTTGATTCTGGAAAGAGACTTCACTAGGGCCTTGAATGGATATGTCTCAACTGATCACTCTCACATGTGGCTTCCCTAGAAGGGAGTGCCAAACCAGATTAGAATTGAAAGAGAACCCAAGATGAAATACATGATTATAGAATATTAGAATACTTCCAATGAAATTCTGATA
>VDFB02217744.1:0-25068 GCA_007258455.2 Sequoia sempervirens
ACACAAATCCTTTTTAAAGTTATGCATTGTCCCCTCATGAGAGATTGGAGTTAAATATCCCCCATCACCAGCATTGGGTAATGTTTTAGAACCAAGTTGAGTAAATGAAACACAATATTACTTTGATTTAGATTGTGAAATTTTGCACTCTCCAATAAATGAAGGTGTAAAACCCTAGTTGTCACTAGAACTTGTATTTGAAAATGAATCATTATTATATGACTCTTTGGATTTTGAGGGTGATATTTTTCATTGTTTATTGAAATGAGGTGTAAAATATAATGACCCCCAGTTGTCACTAAAGAGTTTAGGGTTGACATCAACTTGTATAGGTTGAACATTTGATTTTGGAATGAAAGTATTAGGGGAGTTGGAGGTGTTGTTATCATATGATTCATAGCTTCGTTCATCTAATTCAGCCATGTATATCTTGTTGTTATATTTAAATTTCATTGTACAATGAAGAGTAGATGAGACTCCTTTCATAGGATGAATCCATGGTCTCCCTAGGAGAGGATATGAAATAGGTCCTAGAATGATATGTATAGGGGTACACAACACTATAGTTATGACCTCAATAATTAATGTGATCATTTCCAATGGTTGCCTATTAACATTGTCAAATCCATGAATATAATCATCGTTAAGTTGAATAAGCCTCTTTTCCATGCCAATTTTTTCTAGGTAGTCAATGCTAGAAACTTTAATATCTACTCCATTATCTATGAGAGTGTGCCTAACTTTAGTTTCATTAATGATCACATTTATCATTAAGGATTCATTTTTGTTTTGAATCTCAAGTGAGGGAAATACATGTTTAGGGAATTTAATATCTAACTTTGTGAATTGTTTCATATGAAATGAGGATGGTACATTATTCAATTTCATATAGGATTGGATCTCCTCCTTCTTTATTTTCAATATTTATTGAAATAGACACTTGTATATAGGTGATAGTTGAATGAGTCTCCATATAGATATATTAATGGGGTTCTTTTTGTAGGAATTTATGGTGAACTCCTCAAACACCCCAGAATCACCTGCAAGACAAAATGACTTCCACAAGAGAGAAATGGCAGAAATATTATGCTATCATTAAGATACAAGAATGCCAAATTGAATATGGAAAAGTACATATGAAGCCTTGCTTATATAGGCAAGGTGGTGAAAATACTTCCAAGAGGTGCATTAACTCCTACTACCCATAAAAGGTGGGAGGTTTTACCTACTTGGTAAATGACAAAACATGTGGCATAACCTCCTCAAGTGAAGACAAGAGCGAGGTGGCACATAAAACCAAAAGAGGGTGAGAAACCCAACTACCCCATAAACTACTTAGGTAAATACAAAATAGTGGTTATGAGAGGTGGCACAACAAGCCAAAAAAGGATGTGTAACTCAACTACCCATGTGTGGGAGAGTGTGACACATGTAGTTGTTGTATTTCGCCACATGTCCTCATATTACCACATTTAATAAACCTAAGCAAGCTTAAATAATATGTGTAGGAAAAATAAGTATTCCCTAACATAAGGAAAATAAAACCTACACCAACATTTTTTAAGGTCTTCAACACTAGTAAAACTATGTTGAGGAAAAGATAATGAAGTGAGAGTGATTTTTCATTTCCTACATGTTTAAGCAACTAATTTATAACTTCATTACTACAAAATATTGTTACTATTATATTGCATCATGGATTTCAAGAAATCTCTAATTTTCTTATGTGATTCACTAATGAGAGGTTACTTAGGATGCTCGCTAAGTAAAGGAGATCCAATTTGTGTCGTCATAACCTCAACAAATTTGTCTTTATTTTCATGATCTCTTAGTGAAGAGGAGTGCAATGCCACTTCATCATCTTTACCTAAGGAAACCTCATCACATGTATCAGTGTTCATATTTTCTTACACCATGATATCCTCCCTAAAATGAGAGTTGTTAGGAGAACTACAAACCAAATTTTCTTGAGATTCAAGGATTGGTTCTTCCAAAATGACCTCATCAAAAGTAGGGAAATGATTAATGGTTTAATGTTCTTTCTCAATAATGGTTTCCCTAGGTGGAGGGGGACAACTATTATTCTCATCAATTTCACCAATCAAAGTATCTTATTCATGACTAGGAGAGATACTAGGAGAAAAACCAACATGATTTTCAATATCATTTATGATTTCATTCCTTTGTTCCCTAATGTCTTATAAACTAGGATAGGTAGGGTGAGGATCATAAGAGGGTTTTTATAGACTTTAAAGGTTTCATAATCTAACACAAACATATCCTCATCATTTAGAACTTCATCCTCTTCCACTAAATCATTGTGACAAGTAAAGGGGGAATGGAAATTAGGTAAGGTGATGTTTAGAAATGTGTCTATGATTTCATTCTCTTGTTCTATAATATCTTCCAATGTAGGAGAGTTTATAGAAGAGGAGCTTTGAACATTGTCATGATTCTCAATGAGTGCATCTTCTAACATTGAAATGATTCATCATAGGTATGAGAGGTATTAGGAGAAGAACAAATATGATCATCAAGATTATCTATATTTCCATCTTCTTCTATCACCTCCTTCCCACAAATAGGAGAGATAAGAGGGGGTGTGGGTTTAAGGAAATCATCAAAATTTTCACTCTCTTGCACTAAGAGACTCTCATAACTAGAAATTAATTGAATGAATGCCTAACATCCTTATTGACTAACTTTTTCTTTGCAAACTTCAAAAATATGGATACTAACATTTTGTGAAAATTAATCTATGAAAAGAGAATTGAAATGCAATACAATAAACCTCAAATGAAATGTGTAAATGCAATTTTTAGATTATAAACAAGGTAACTTAGTGATTACAGTATGCAATGATCTGAAAATGAAATGTTGTAAATGCAAATTTGGAATTAAGCAATGCATGAAATGGACCAATTTAAGCTTGATTTAGTGAAATGCATGTAACAAAACTACTACCAACTAAAATATCTAACCAATGGTAGAAAATAGAAGTGTAAAAATAAGGTTTTCAATGTGGTAAAAGGAAGTTTCATATGTGCACTAGGATTGGTTATCACAGAGGGGAAAATGAGTCCTAATGAGGGTTTTTTTCAAAAATTTCAAAGATTTTTAAGTGATTTTTATGCTTTTTAGTTTGTATGATGTGTAACCCAAGTGAAAATGTATTTTTTAATAATTTTCAAGTATTTTAGATGCAAAGATGCAACCTATATGGACTTTCACTAATGCAAAAATTAGAAACCCTATAATGCCAATTAACTAATGCAAACCCTAATGCAATGTTAATGCAAGCAAGATCTATGATGGGGATGAATTCCAAATAAGAATTATGATGTTCTAATTGTGGTTTCAACAAAATGTAACCTCTAAAAATGAGGGATGAGTGCTATCATATGGTCTGGAACATAGAGCACACCCAATTTTAATAATTCCACTCAAGGATAACCCTAGAGATCTCAATGCAAAAGAAAAAGAGATCTTGCAGAAGGGCTATCCTATGGGATGATTATATTCTAATAAGGGATTCACCACAAAGCTAGGGCTTGGAAAAAAAAGTGAAATGTAGTATCTAATGAAAAATACTAGTCATGCATGAAACTTAAATGAATGACGTAGAAATGCATATGAATCATTATAGAAAGTTGTAAAATCAGAAGTGTGGACCTAAAAACTTGTAGAGGCTTGAATGAAGATTGGAAATGTTTAAAATCATAAAATTTAGGACTATTGGGACTCATTCACCATTCTAGGTGAATCATACCTAGATCTTGGTTTCTATACAAGAACAAGTTTCTGGCAAATGGGTATTTGAATATGCAAAAATGTCAAAATTGACCTAAACTAGAACTCATTCACCCAAGGTACTAGAAGATTCTAGTTAGGGGTTTTTAGAAATTTAAGGTCTGAATTTGGTCTTCAATTTTTTCTCTTTCTATTCCTCTTCACTTCCAAATCTAAAATTCTGATTTTAGGGTTTTAGGTAACTTTTTAGTGAAGATTACAACCTTGCAAATGAGGGAACAACTCCAACAACTTTCTTCAAGATTATAAGCTAATCTTTGATTATATTTCAAGCTCTAAGACACCTATATCTATAATCACACATGTAAAGAGGACAAAACTTGTTGATTGTTAGTGAATAGGGGTTTTCCTTGGTCAAACCCCTTTTAGTTAATTAAACCAAATGATGCAACAATGAAACAAGGACATGAAACATGAAACATAGGATATGAAACATGAACAATGATACCTTGAATGATTTTTTTGTAAATGATGTCTTGTAAATCTATAACTCAACATGACATGGCCATGAAGGATGTAGATCTTGATCTTTCATAATAGGAATAGAACAATGCTTGATCTTGGATCTTCAATGCTACATCACAACACTAGATTAATGAAAAAAATTATGTTTGATATTCTTGACATGATGATAAATATTTAATTTTTTGCAACAATTGATGAAGAATTCTGCTCTTAGGTTCCTTAAAAATGATCTTGAATGCTCTCTATATGATCTAGTGAAGTATTGGAATGCTTAACTCTTGAATGCTTGACTTGATAATATGTAGAGTTATGAAATAATGATTTAAAAGCTGATTTATATAGGCAATCCATCTAATATCCCATGTATTAGATCACAAAGGCTGACATACATAAAATTTGAACTTAAAACCTAGTTTTTCCCACTTAAAACCTTAAAAATAGGCCAAATGGGACTCATTCGCCAAGCTAGATGAATGGGTCCCACCTAGATGGGACTCATTCAACCAAAGTGGTGAATGGGTCCCACAATGCCTGTTTTGACTGTTAAAGTGTCAGGGAGAGTGTAAATTAAGTTTATTTGTTGATATTATAGAGTTTTTAGTTGAAATATACCTTGGGTTGCATAATATAGGGTCTTAGGGGCTACTTAATGATGATATGAAGGTCATAAATGCAAGAGGACCCAAAATCCAATGTTAAAGTGTAAATAAATGCAATTTGCAACACTAAATTAAGGAAAAAATAGGTCTACATAGCTAGAAAGGGCCCTAAATCCAATGTGAATTTGTAGAACACATTAAATCACTAAATTAGGTCCACTTAATTTACAAGCCTCCTAAATTTAATGTGAAGGTGTGAATAAATATACTTTACAACATTCAATTTGGCAAAAATTATGTTTATTTAGCTTAGAAGGGCCCATAACCTAATGTGGATGTGTAAAACTCATCACAACACTAGATCAAAGTCATATCAAGTCTAATTTATCATTAATTATTCCTAAATCAAGCAAGGGAAAGGAATACCTTTTCCATTGCCACAACTTGTTAGCGTGGAAACCTTCATGTGTTAACAAGGATATGTTACAAGTGTACAGTATTTGCATGATCAGTTTCCACATACCAACACTCCCAATAGAAGGACATCAGGACAAACAACAATGCCAATTCCATGAGAATTGGCATCCACATCACCTTCAGCCTCAATGGATTGCAAACAACCACTTCCTCCCATTTTCTAGCCTACTACTCTAGTAGTCATCGAGGATTCTAGAAAAAAAGAAACCAAATCCATAAAATAAGCAACCAACAACTGAGGAGTTGGCCCTAGATAAATAAAACTTCCCAAAAGAAAGAAGACCCACAACAAACCCAGACCAAACAAACTATGTAGTACCACCAGGGAAAAGGAAATACCCCTAAAAAATGAGCAGCACCCTCCACCACAAAAGAAAAGGAACCTAAGGAATAAAATATTCCACCATGACCAAGAAAACCTCATCCTCATCATCATCTACTTCATTTCCCTCTCCAATAGCATTTAATTTTAAACCTACATTTCATCGCCTATTCTCGCTCACCGCTCTAGTTCTCTCCATCAGGGCCAATTTATGTTAATGTTGGGTCAAGTGAAAATGAGATAATATTAGCTATCCTAATTGGATCTAGGATCACTTTTCCTACTCAACATCTTTGTGAGCTTGGCATATCCTACACTTGCAATTTGTTTATTTTCATTACATACATTTTGAAAATTAATTTAAAAATCTAGGTGTTTTAAAGATCTAGTTATTAATTTTCATTTATTTCATCTTCAAAACTACACTTGCAATATTTTTTCATCAAAATTTAAAAAAAAAAGAAAAATATTTTTTAAATTTAATTACATAATTTTAGATCTAACTTTCCTTGTTTAGGGCTTGTATCTTAGTTATTTTCATTGATAAATTTAATTCTAATACTATTTTTTCATTTATGCATGCAAATTTTAGTGAAAAACATTTCAAAGCTGAAGAAGTTGCATCGTATTTTCATTTCAAAATATCAAAAAGCATTGCTTTTATATATTTCGTTGGAAAATTCATTTAATTATAGTATTTAATTTCTAAAAAATTATCATTTGAACATATTCAATTACCCTAAAAATATCTAAAATTTCATACATGTATGTGATTTATATATGAAAAATAGGTTTTGTACATTTTCATAACTCTGATTACTCACAAACCTGAACATCTATAACCTAAGACCCTTAAACACTATTGATGGTTTCCAAATTTTAAATTTTCTAAAAATACCTTTCTATTCTAAGGCATATATCACCCCCATCTAGCCATTTTAGACTAAAATTTTATGTGAACATCTCTATCTATGCTCTCTATCCAAATTTGGTTCTTATTCTAAAACCTCTCTAAATTTTTTGTGCATCAATAGTTTGGTTTATAGGATAAATAACATGTTTTCTAATTTTGAAATATGTGGTTTTAATATATTAAATCATGACTGTCTCCTTATAATTTTTCTACCAATGAAAACATTGTGAAGGAAAAAAATAAAATAATTGACATGTTTATTAACACCACTTCACATAGTCTTCATCCTTATCCCAAAATTTCCCCTACTTCTGATAGTGTTCTAGTGTAAGAGAATCCAATCATTAACAATCATTACAATCATGATGGTTCTTCTCCTAATATCTCTCCTACTTGTGAGGGTATCTTGATGAAATAGGAACCAATCATGGACAATCATGTGAATAATGTTTATTTCCCTCCCAATACATCTCCTACTTGGGAAGATATTATGGCACAAGAGTATGCAATGATTGATACATTTTTAAATGATAGTAAGGTTGCTTGCATAGATGAAGGTTCAAAATTGACATTATGTCCTACATTGATAGAATATTTCAAAAAAAGATGAAATTATAAATCCACATTTGATTATAGGACCTCTTAAAAATCCTCTAATTATTGGACCTCCTAAACCACTTCTCATTATATGACCTCCTAAACCTCATAGCCATATATTACACTTTTCAAAACTGCTCAATAGTAACCATGTGCAACAAGATGTGTTGAGGAAACCAAGTTATCATGTAGTTTCTCACACATATAATACTAGAAATAATAAGCAACCAAATTAAATTCCAAGATCCATTCCATTACCTCAACCATATCTTCCACCACTACCAATCCTTCATTGACATAGTGGTAAATAACATGATCTTGTTGAGAGACTTTGTAATAATCCAACAAAAATCTCCCTTTGGGATTTAATTCAAAAATCACCTACATACCACAAGATGATCCAAGAGGATTTACAAAGAAATTATATCTCACCTTCTATCAAAATGAATGATTTAGCAACATTGTTTGATTATATGCAAACAATGAAGTTGGATATTGCATTCACCCAACATGAATTACCTTATATTGAGATCCAAAACAAACATGAGGCTCTAATAATAGTGGTTTCTATTGATAAAACTAAGATTAGGAAAAATTTCATTGACAATGGATCAATTCTTAATGTTTGTAGCTTTGATCTTGTAGATAGTCTTGGTGTGGATAAGAATCTCATGGATCCTATTAATCTTTCTCCTTGTGGTTTTTTATAATACTACCCATTAAGGTAAGACTCTTATCTTTTCCTACCCCTTTCTATGTCATCTTATATACTCTCTTGTACAATATTCTTCGAGGTAAACCATGGATTCATTCCATGAAGAGAGTCCCATCTAATCTTCACCATTTGATGAAGTATGAAAAAAGTTATAATTCACCAATTGAAGCTAACTATAAAAGTTCCAACTCTTTTATTACTTTGATTCCATCTTCAAAATTTGAGACATTACCTTCCAAATATAATGATACTATGAATGACCTCTTGCATGATGATTGGGGTGATTAGAATTTATACCAAGTTTTAAAGTGGAGTCTAAAATATCCCCATCAATTTCACAAGAGTGGAATATAATTGATGATCATGATATTTCTTTATATTCAAATACATGTTTTAGTGATGATTGAGGTTCATTAGATTTTACACATTTCATTGTAGGAGAGTACAAAATATCATAATCTACTCCTAATGAATCATGTGTTTCATTCACTCAATATTGTTCTACATCAAAAAATACATAAACATTATCCCATGGTGGTGATGGGGGATCTTTAGCTTTTGTCCCTCATATGTTGGAAATGCCTAACATTAATAAATTAAAAATTATTTTTGTTCTTCTAAAATAATCAATTCTTCTCATTAGAATTTAGACAAGTCTTCTTCATCTAAATTGGATAAATTTAGTGGGCTTGGATATAAAATTATTTCTAAATGTGGATATAATGAAAATATGAAACAATGAGATAAATATCATGTGAAGTATATTGTGTACCTTTAAAAAAGGGGTTTAGCATTCCAATCTTCTCCTTCATCTACTTCTCATTCGCACCATCTACTATATTTAAAACATCAAGTGGTAAGTGAGAAATATTTTCTTCACAAGAGAAACATTTGTTAGAGAAAGAGCATATTTTTTTAGGCTTCTCAAAGCCCACTTGATTACTCTTCCTCCTCCAACTCATAATAAATATAATACTCTTTTTATGCATATCATCAACTCCATGGTCATTCCACTAATGACTACCAAGCCTTAAGTAGTAAAATACAATAACTTGTTGATTACGGTGATCTTCCATGTTTTGATGCACCTAATCACTCTAAATAATAATGATCTTTCTTTTATGATGTTTCTCCTCACTATACGACATTTGTAGCTTCATATGGTTTTGCATTTCCATTCATGGTGGCACAATATTTAGTGCAATGATATCTCTTTCTATGGTAACAACACGTGTGATAATCTCTTGTGTGGTTTTATTTTCCTTTACACTTGGGGGAAAGGATAAATAGTTTGGAGGTGTGCATTCTTTATAAGTATCCCCTCTTCATCTCTTATTTCCTTAAAATTTCAGCGTAAAAATTATGTTGACATTTTAAGGGGTTCATATCACCCTATCCATTTTGTAAACGTCTTGTGAGATTTGACTAATTAACATACCCTTTTAATGTTTTTGTTGTTTATAACACCCCCTAACATGTGGTTATCAATTCATCCCCTATGTCATTGAGCATTGATTCATCCACCATGATGTTAAACTTTTTTGCACTCCCTAAAGAACAATTGGAAAGAGATTCCATAGATTTTCATAAAGAAGCTTTTTGATTCATGAACTTGAGCATGTTTACAATTCCACCTAGCATAATATACCTTACTTTCTAGTTGATCCATGTGTTTCATAAGTTATTTTACATCCTTATGAGAGTACCATTCTTTAAACAATAAATTCAACATATGGAATTTGTTATTTGAGACAAAATTAAGACTAAGGTCTCTTTACCTTACTCAATCAAATCCCTTTTAGTACTAACCCTTATGTTTTTTTATTGTATTTGGTGTGTTTTCCTTGTGTCCTTTACTTGTTTTCTTCATCTATTTTGTATGTTTGCTTCATGTATTATTTGTATATATGGTGTTTTTTCTTTGGGCATGTTTTTGCATACTCTTTTAAAATGTAGTTCAATTTTGTCTTTGAATGTCTTATGTGTGAGAAAATATTTTCATGTCTTATGTGCATGTTTGTTTTAACATTGTTGATTAATGAGATCCTCTTTTGGGGACTTGTGTGCCCTTCAAATTAGTTTCATCTTGTCTCTTTAGTGTTTTGATGTGGATTTGTATTCCTTTAATTTGAATATGAACATAAGATCATACTCTCACTAAGGTGGGGGCTAAATTTAGTGTTGAAAATTATAACCCTTGAAAATTTTACGCTACCTTGACAACCTATTTTTATTATAACATTATTAATAATAATTTACTCATTTTGAGACTAGATTAATAAAATATGTTTAAAATCCCATCATCTTGATATTTTTTTGCCAAAAATAATTGGTGAGGGGTGTTGGGTTCCCTAGACCAAAAATAAAAATTTTGAATGTTTGAAAGTTTGATTGGTTGACTTTTATGATTTTAAAATGACCTCAAGTTGGCACCTACCAAAAAGGATGAATTAAAGTGCATATATAAACATTTTTCCTCTCATTTTGAATATTAGAAATTAATTTAGAGAGCTCAAGAGATCAATTAGAAGATAGTTATGCAAAATTATTGAGTTATCCTCTACATAGTAGCTTCAACAATTTATTGTGTATGTAGGGTTTCATGATTCAATCTAGCATTTCATTCAAGATCTATCATATTCAAGCAAGACTTTAAAAGATATACATCCATTGGAACCATCTCATACATGTTTGCAGCCTTTAATTGCTGGGGTTTTGCGAGTTACAACATTACATTTTGTTCATTCATCATTCTCCATTCCTATTTCATTCTATTTCAAGGTTTAACTAAGGAAAACCCCTATCCACTAGAAAAACAACATTTTCCCCTCTCTTTAGTGTGTGATTAAGAGGTTTAGATTAAAGAAACATTGAGGAGAAAGTTCGAGAAGGTTGTCAAAGTGTATAAAGCTGTCAAATTTATCATCAAGCATTGGAGAGAATTAGAAAATACATACAAATTGATTCATAGAGATTCAGATCTAGATCCTTGAAGAAGAGAATTGAGCATATTGAGGAGATAAGATTCATACTTTGCTAATTTAGAAAACCCTAATTGGATTTATTCACCACTTTTGGCTAATGAGTCCCAATTTAGGTCAAAATTTAGATTTTTAGAGATTCGGATACCCATTTTCCAAATTCATGTTCTTGCCAAAAAACCTAGATCTAGGATTGATTCACCCAGCTTGGTGAATGAGTCCCACTTAGCATTAAAGTTATAATTTCCAACATTTCAAACATCCTTCTAGTCATCTTCAGATTTCTAGGTCTACACATTCCATCCTATAGCTTTTTTTTTTTTTTCATTTTCCCTTTAGGTCATTTAGTAAGTCATTGCATCAAACCAGGTTTGAGCATCACATTTTGCATTGCATTTGTCTTTCCAAGTTTGTACTTGCTGGTGAACCCCTCATTATTTTACAATCATCACCGAGGACATTCCTATTTCAAGATCTATTTCTCCTTTGCATTGAGATCTCTAGGTTTATCGTTGAATGAAATGAGAAAGTGGGTCTGCTTTATGTCCCAAACTATACGATAGTATTCATAACCCATTTTTATTTCATTTCAAAATCCAAATTCCATTCCCTATGCTAGAATCCTCACATATCATGTGAGAATGGAAGCTTCTGATTAGCATATGGGTACTGATCAAAGTGAAAGGAAACAAGAATTTTTTTCATAAATACAAGAAAATTTTTGGCAGAAATGTATGAAAAATGCTAGATAAAAGCATTTGAGCTATTTGATGGAACGTCTCTAAAGATAGCATGTCATGAAAGCCATGGATGTAGAGATTGCATACAATGGATTTTTTGAACATGTTTAGAAACTTTTAAACAAATTAATTAGTCTAAAATCCCACAACCTTCACCCAAATTCATCTTTCCTATTATTTAGAATAGGTTACGATGTCTACAAAAATGTAAGGAAAGTGGAATTTCTTCTTGATATTATAGTTTGAAATAATATACCTTGGCATATATATATACAAAATGTGAAATTATAGATCAAACATATTATTTTTTTGATAAATCTAATATCGTCTCAAACAAATATCATTCCATTGAATGCAATGATACAAGGATATATTCAAAGTTGATTTTTCAAAAATATTTTAGAAACTTAAACAATTTCATTTGGTCAGTATAAAGAAAAATCCTATGACCTTTCTTAATAGCATCATCCAACTTCTATGACAAGTATTGAAACTAGTTAAATAGTGCAAATTTTCTATACCCCAAGTACAATAACCAAAAAACCTATGCAAGTGGAAGATAACATGGCATTACAAATGTTAAAAACAAATTTCAATCTAACAAATTCATATGCAAGAAGACACAAATACATAATTAATGAAATATGGCATAACATATTCACAAACTAGATATTAAAGGAAAGACAAAATAAATATAATAATTCATTCCAATGAATTGATCAATACATAGTATGATTCCTCAAAAAGATAATATCAAATTTCTTTATTAATATTTTTGTAACTTTGGTTTAATTATAGATGTGTATGTTAAAGGTTCTAAAGAGAACAAGAAACAGGGGCTCAGGATTTGTGACATCTACTAAGGAAAGAGTTTCAAATCATGGAATCCTTAGATATTAGGTATAGTATACATTTCCATTCCCCTAGATAATGATTATTAATATTTATATGATGGTGCAACCTTACTATAAAATTAGTAACATTGTTAATACCAACTTGCATATTTATCAACTGATACCCACTCTACATAATTTCATGATTGTATTCTCAATTATGGATTTGATATCGTTATTGGAAGGTTCAATTCTTTTGTACCTTTATTCCATAATCTCTCTAAGTTGTACCAAATCATGATTTGGTATCTCATATTGACTAAAGGCATTAACATGAACTATGTGAATCGAAGGTGCTTACCTCTAGGTTGCTTCTTATTTTTCCCTCTATAATTGCCCCTCAACAGAATGGATTTGTGCCTGGAAGACAAATTCTTGACTCTATTGTCCATGCTCATGAGAATTTTCATTCCCTCTTGGTCTCTAAATCGAAAGGATTTCTTCTTAAGCTTGACATTTCGAAGGCTTATGACAGGGTGGATTGGAATTTCCTGTTTAAGATCTTAAAATCCTATGGTTTCAATGAAAGGGTTTTGTAGCTCATCGAACAACTTATCAATTCTGCTTCTGTGGTGGTTCTTATTAATGGATCCCCTTCCACTTTCTTCTGGAGTTCTAGAGGGCTAAGACAGGGAGATCCCATTTCTCCTATCCTTTTCACGATTATGGCTGAGGTGTTAGGCAGAAACATGAGTAAATTGGTTGCTCAAAGATCTATTATGGGGCTTAAACCGTCATTGAACAATCTGATATGCTCTCATCAACAGTTTGTGGATGACACTTTGCTTATGGGAAGGTCTGTTGTCTCGAAAGCTAAAGAGATGAAGAAACTATTGGATACCTATGGCAGAGCTTCTGGTTAGGTGATAAATAAGAAAAAAAGTTCGCTGTATTTCTTTAACACACCTTTGTAAAGACAAAGAAAGATAGCTGGAATTCTTGGTTGCAAGATTGAGTCCCTTCCTGCTACTTATCTGGGTTTGCCCCTTTGTTTAAAACCTCCGGATACTTTTTGGATCTCTCTGGTTGATAGATTTGGGAAAAAACTCTCTGGTTGGAAAGGAGCTCACCTAAGCCAAGCCAGAAAACTCCAGCTTCTTAAAGCTTCCTTGCAGAATCTCCCCATCTATGCTCTCAGTCTTTTTAAAATCCCTTCCAAATATGTTGAAACCATTGAGAAGATTCAAAAGAGATTCCTTTGGTCCGGAGTTGAAGAAAGAAAAAGAATGCCTCTTGTAGGATGGGATTTGGTTTGCAGATTCAAAAAGGATAGAGGCCTAGGGCTAAGAAAAATTAGACTGCTGAACAAGTCGCTCCTGGCTAAACAAATATGGAGAATTTTTTCTTCCTCTGGTGAATGGAGTGAAATAATTAAAAGCAAGTATCTTCAGAATAACAATTCCCTCAAAGATCTTATTAAGAATCCCAATCTCCTGAAAGGATCAAGTTGTTGGAACTACATGACTGAAGGGATAAAGGTGGTGAAACTGGGATTGAAATGGCAGGTTCGCAATGGAAACAAGGTTAGATTTTGGGATGATTGTTGGCTGCGTGATGAACCGTTGTCTCAGGATGGGAATCTCAGTAGATGGGTTGAGTTTTGTAAAGATACTTTTGGCTTTTTGTTAAAGACTACTGGCAGGATGGTAAGTGGATCAATCTTCCCTTGATAAACCCTGTGATGGTCTCTGTTTACTCCTCCTTGAATGCCATCAGACTTTGTTTAAATCAGGAGGATAGTCTTATCTGGAAGTATGAGCCTTCTGGGTGCTTTTCTGTCTCTTCTGCCTTTGCCTGGATTTCTCATGCTCTTAACCCTCCCCCTCTGTGGTCGCAAGCCTGGATCAAGCATCTCTTACCTAAGGTTAACATTTTTTTCTGGTCTTTGCTGCAAAATAAAGTTCTTACTATGGATAATCTTTAGGAAAAGAGGATTTCTGATCCCCAATAGATGCTACCTCTGTAAAAGCAATGTTGAATCGGTTAATCACCTCTTTATCCATTGTCCTTTCTCTTCCTTGGTTTGGGACAAGCTTCTGAAATGCTGGCATTTTTCTTGGGTCCCTCTGGAGTCGGTTGAGGATTTTTTTGCTCAATGGAAACCCCCCTCTTTCAACCCCTTTATTAAAAAACTGTGGGCCTTCTCGTTCCCCCATGTGACTTGGGGAATTTGGAAAGAGAGAAACAATGGATCTTCAGGGATAAGGAGTCTTCAGAGGAAATTGTGTTTGAGAGAATTCTTAGGATGATCAAAGAAAACTTCTCTATTGTCCCCTTCAGGGAAGACAAGGTTGAGACTGTGGTTTGTTCTCCTTTTGATAGCCTGATTGCCAGGGAATGGAGAATTAAATGGGATATTTCCAATGCCCCTAATTCTACCAAAAAATTCAGGGATGGTGTTTGCTGGAGTTTTCCTATGGAAGGATGGGCCAAAGCTAACTTCGATGGTGCGGCCAAAGGAAACCCAGGAAAGGCTGGGTGTGGTGGGGTCTTAAGGGATTCGGCAGTAACTTTATGGGAGCTGTTGCCACTCCTCTGGGGGTCCAAACCAATCACGTGGCGGAAGCGGCGGGGGCTTATTACATAATCAACATGGCTGCGGGAATTAATTGCAAAAATCTATGGCTCGAAGGTGACTCAAAAAATATAATTGATAGCCTTTGTGGTAGGTCCCAGCCAGCTTGGTCGATAAAAAATTGGATTGATGACGCCAAGGCCTTACTTAGTAAGTTCGACATAATAAGAATAACTCATGCTTACCGTGAAGCGAACGCGGTTGCGGATTTTTTTGCCAATGAGGGAGTTAAGAGTGATAAAATCCTCACGTGGCATAAAAAGACTGACCTCCACTTTGATGTCCAAGCTTTATTGGAGCTCGATGCGGTGAACGGAAAAAAAGGCAGCATCTTGTAATAATGAGGAAGGTACGAGTCATGAATAGCAAGATTAGAAGATATAATGGGGCCGAGAGGATCCGACTGATAAATTATTTACTTTGGCACGCTTTGTGGGTCCTGCGAAGCAAAGGAACTTTCTGGAATAAGTTTTCTGTCTATAATTGTATTCAAACTAATATCTCAAAAATGGGTAGGGAACCGAAGAGGGTTGAACCTACTAGCTTTGAGTCACACACCAAGAATGCCAAAGCTTGGAGTAAAATAAGAAAGGGTGGCTTACTTCCGTTCATTGAGAAACTCCATGGTCCTAAGGAGGAGATTACAGATTTCTTTGAGAAGAATTGGAACAATGGGGAGGTTCTCCTCTTTGGCAGGAAAGTTCAGATTGATGAAGCTTTGATTGCGGAGGTGACTGGCATTCCGATGGAAGAGCATAAATTCTTCAGAGATAGGAAATTCTCTAACGAAGCTGTGTTGAGGTTCCCCAAATCTGAAACGGAGAAGCAAAAACTTGTCAAGACGATGAATAGTTACTATGAAGTGGACACTATAAAAGCTTTATGGAGAAAAGTGTTAAGGGTTATCATGGAGTACATCACTCTCGACGGCTACTTCACTAGGGTTTATGGATATCACTTCGTGCTGCTTAATCACTTCCGACATAAGGTGCATGTCTCTATCCCCTTCTTCTTGCTCTGTTCCCTGAGAAATAGCTTTTCTGATCACAGTAGAAGCCCTAAAAGATACCCGATTCTTCACACGGGTCTTTTAAGGCTCATTTATGAGCACTTTCAGAATATGCCTGCCCTTCCAAACCCTATAGCCCCTTTGGAGCTTGATGAAGACGATACTGAGCCTAGCATTTCTGATACCAAAGCTTCCCCCGACTGTGTCAAGAGCTCTTCGCCTCCTCTGGCCGCTCCCCTCAACCTTCTGGCGCCTGCTCTGTTTCTGCCTCTGGCCGCACTAACCCTAATGCCAATTTGGCGGGCTCTAGCTCTCCGGTTAATAAGCTTGTTTCCTACCCCGACGAACTCCCCTGTTGTTTCTGCTAAGGCGGCCGGGGTTAATCTTGAGGACCCCCACGTTCCCCAGAATATTCAACAGGAGAACTTTACCCCCCCGAGAGGTGCGGAGTCGGTGATTTTTGGGGTCAATTCTGAATGTGAGCCCCCTTTTGACTTCGTTGGTAATGCCAAGAGCTGCTCTCGGGACCAGTTGAATTCTGCCAAATGGGTTTTTCATGAAATAAGTGAGCTGAAAACAAAAAATTTGTCTCTTCATAGCAAGCTGGGGGAAATTGAAGCCAAAGTTGCAGGGTTTATTCAGCTCGAAGCGGAGAAGAATTACAACGTGAAGGACAGCACATTCGAAAATGATATTGAAAAAATCAAAGGTACTATGAAAAAAATTGCTGAGCAAAACTGTAGAATTGCCAGACATAACTCTGTTATCATCAGGGCAATGTCCGAAAGACTGGAGAAAACCCAGAAGAGAGCTCTGATTGTTGATCTTGATCAGGAGAAAGACCAGGACGAGGAAGCTGGAATCTCTAAACGTACCAGATCAAGCACGAAAAGGAAAGCCCTGACCACCCCAAACATGACTCAGATTTTTATGGAGGGGGTCCAGGAAATGGCGGACTTGGAAGAGGTTGCGGACGAGCTCCTGAATTCTATGAATTAGCTGTGGCCGGGCCCAACTTTTTTCTGTTTGCTGGCCTTTTTCTGGTTTCTTTAAGGCTTTTTGTTGCTGCTTATCTTGGTTTTTATCTTTCTGGTTTTTTCTATTTTTTGGACCTCTGTTTTGGTCTCTTCCTGTATTGTTACTTAGCGGTTTCGGTCCCTGTAAAACCCGTTTATCCCCTTTATCAAAAACATAGACATATTGAAAAATCTTATCATTAGTAAAACAAGTCTCACAATCAAGTTAATTTCATATATCCACATACTAACATAAGCATACCTAATCACTCTCCCCTTAGTTTTTATAGTATTCTATAAAAAAAAAATCACTAGAAATTATTATTCTCTCATCATGGTGACAATAACTACACACTTCAAATGATCATGAAATAAATAGCATGCTACATGTCATTCAAAATCATCTTGCAAGTTCACTTCATCATTCCTCAAGGAGTTAGGTGTTTCTTTTTCATCATGTATTTTATTTCCTTGTGTAGATATTGTATATATATTATTCTAACCTATTTTCTTGGACCAATCACTATTATAATGCTTGTTACTCAAACACAAAGCTTCAATAAAGTGTTTTTTATCCTTTTCGGAAAAAAAAATTGCTACATTGTAACTCAAGCCTTCAGCATCATGCATTAACCTATCTAATTTTTCATCTATAGTTAGTGGTTTTCTACATTGAGTTTTATCAAGTTGAGAAATATTTATTTCATCCCTCTTTATTTTTTCCCATGAATCCCTCATGTTGTAAAAAAAAAATTAGGCAAGTTGAGCTCATTGAAACTCTATTTTTTCTTGGATTTCTCCATGCCTTTCCTTAATATCATCAAACAAGTCTAACCTTTCATCTATGTTTCTTTTAATGTTGTCACTATCAAGTTAATTAGGCTTGTGTGCATCATACAAAATAATTTTATGTTATTGTTCATGTGACAAGGTAAGGGAGGTAGGATGTGAGATAGCATGTGGAGCTCTTACATTAAGATTACACATGCCAAAATTTTAAATATGTTCATGATGAGAGTGTACCATATCTCTTTCCCTTATAGGAATTTATATTTGAACATTATAATCTAACCTATTAGGTCTTATACTATTTCACATGATATCATCAATCAAGTCAATTGGTTTCTTAAATCTACAAATAACTTATCATCACCAAATGGACTATCATCATGCTCATGAGAAGAAGTTTTCTTGTTGACTTATAATTTTAGCTCTCAAACTTTTTGGTTACTTTCTTGCATGAACATTTGGGTCTGCAATGTCTTAAAAATATCTTTAAAATAATCCTCCTATATTAAATTTTCTAATTCAATATTTAAATATGTTTGATTAACTAAATTCACCACCCTTTACTTGGGACGATAAATTATTTTTTTTGTAACTAACAATTCAATATAATGTTGATGTGAATATGACCGTTTCATACTCAAATAATAAAAACTCTCAATGCTTCATTAGTAACAATACCATTTTATTGACTCTCAAATTTGTTTACACCCTAGGGAAAGCCTAAAGGAAAACCACACCTAATCCTTAGGGGAAGTTAACACAAGATAATAGGAATTACAACTTATGATTTGATAAATGATAACATGGGCCAATATAAAAGAATAAGTACTTTTTCCATATTATTTATTTTCTACAATAAATTGATTATGCCCTAAGGTTTCATCATAACATAATTGTAGTGTAGAAAAAAGTATCCCTTTACATTTTCACACTTGTTTGGGCCCTCCTTGTAGATTTTGGCTAAATTTTGCCTCGATTTAGTGTTGTAAAATGGATGAGACATTCACATTAGGTCTTGGGCCCTTGTGAACTAATGGATTTTAATGACACCTTGCTAAAGTCTTGTGAAGTGTTATGATTCAATTTCACACTTTTCTAGGGTTTTATCAAATAATCAAACTAAATAAACCTATTTTTAATCAAAATCAACCTTAATCTTGCCTTATCTAGAGTGTTGTAAAGTTCTATAGAACACTTTCACATTTCTCTAGGCTTGTCATTAATAATTGGTATTTATTATTCTTTAATTGTCCCTATTTTATATCCACAAGACTTTTTTATTACATATGTTCAAGGATAATCCCAACATCAATCATTGACCAATCACAATTCAAGTTTTTTTGGCTTGGGTGGCCTTGATTTGGTGATCTGGGACTCATTTTCCACCTTTGGAAAATGAGTACCACCTATATTTTTGGGTCTCAAACCTATTTTTACACCTTTCTAATCACTTTTAATTTTTGGTTCTATAAATTATACCAGATGGGACTCATTCACCATCTTGGGCTAATGAGTTCTATGTGGCCCAAAATTAAAATTAATTCAAATTTTAGGCAGGATTTTATCCTGCTAGATCTGAGGTCAACTTGCAGTGTTATAATTTCAGGAATTCTTGCATAATTAAGCATAAATACAAGTTTCTTTCACACATTTTACACCTAGCAAGTTGAATGAGCATCCTCATAGAAAAGTTGAGTACACAAGTGCATTCAAGGGTAGATTTCTTCATCAATTGTTGTAACAATTCAATATTTATCATCATTCCAAGAATATCAAGAATCAAGCATGTTATTGAGCTACTATTGTCATGTAGCATCAAAGATCCAATATCAAGCATTGTTCTACTTCTATTGTCAAGATCAAGATCTATGTCCTCCATGGCCATTTCATGTTGAGTTGTAGATTTATAAAGCATCATTTACAAGACATCACTCAAGGTATCATTGTTCATGTTTCATATCTTATGTTTCAAGTTCCATGTCCTTATTTCATCATTTCATCATTTGGTTTAATTACCTAAGAGGGGTTTGACCAAGGCAAATCCCCATTCCCTAACAACCAACACTTTTTCTCTCTCTTTGTGTGAGTACAGATCTAGGCTTTTTGAAGACTTGAAGATCATTATAGATTATGTTACAATATTTTTGAAGTTGTAACCCTATTTAAAAAGTTATAATCTTCACTAAGAGGTCATCTATAACCCCAAAATTAGAGTTTTAGATCTATGAACTTGGAGGAGCAGATTGAGCAGGCTGAGAAGAGAAAATTCAAGCTTTGAATTTCTAGAAAATCCAAATTGAACTCATTCACCACAAGTGGTGAATGAGTCCCACTTTAGGTGTTTTTTGGAGATCTTTGCATATTTGGACATCCATTTTCCTAAAACCTACTCCTGTGTAGAAATCCAAAACTAGGACTATTTTTCTCATAATGGCAAATGACTCCCAGGAGGACAAAATTTCATGATTTGCAGAATTTCCAATCTCCATTCAAGTCTCTAAAATTTTCCAATTTCACACATTCTATATTGCAACTTTCTATTTTGTTTTACTGTTCTAGATTATTTTATAAGTCATTGCATAAATTTAGGGTTTAGTGTTGCATTTTACATTGCATTAGTCTTTCTAAGTTCTTACTTAGTAGTGATCCCCGCTTATAATCTAGAATCATATCCTAGGATAACTTATTGTTAGATCTCTCCCTCCATTCTTTATTGGATTGATATATCTAAGGTCCCCTTGAGTGTAGCAAGTGAAAAATAGGAACCTTATCCTTGTACTCTATTCATCCAAGGTGTGGTGTACTATTTTCATGACTAAATTTTGGTGAACCTGCATTTGGAATGCCTTCTTTTCTTATTTGGAGTCCATCATCATCCTAGATCTATCTTGCATTGAATTTTCATTAAGGTTTTCATTAATTATTTGACACCTAAGGTTTCTAAATTTTGCATTAGTCAAAGTGCATGTATACATTGCATTTTTGCATCTCAAATCATTACAAATCATCTAAAAAATGTATTTGTATTTAGGATACGCATCATACAAACTAAAAATCATAAAAAAAATCAATTGAAATTTTTTGAGAATTTTGGAAAAAATCCCTACTAGGACTCATTCAGCATTTTGGGTAAATCAATCCTAATTCACCCCTAAAACTACATTTTACATTACTAAAATCCTTGCTTTTGCACTTCTATTTGCTGCCATTCACTATCTGTTTAAGTTGGGTGAGTTTCTATTACATGCATTTCACTAAATCTATATAATTTAGTCCATTTCATGCATTGCCTAATTAAAAATTGCATTTACAATATTTCGCTTTTAGATTTTCGCATAGTGTAATAAAAAAATTACCTTGCTTCAAATCTAAAAATTGCATTTCACTTTAGCTCATAGAATTGCACTTTATTTACTTTTCCATGATAGCATGTTTTCTTTTAAGAGACTTGGCTTTGACATGGTTAAAAATGGATTGTATAAGTACAACGTTGGGTGATCCCACCAAGCTTGTTTACATTTTCTAGGAGATTTTGATTTTTGCTGAAATCACATATTTTTAGAAAATATAATGATTTAAGCCTTAAAAAGTTCCATTTAAAGAATTTTAATCAAATAGGGTTTGATCAAACTACCCTAGATCAAACCCCCTAGGATAGAACCCCACTAGTTTTAAACCATACCTAAAATAGAGTATCCTTTACACCTATAAAAATTCTAATAAAAAACCACTTTTCATTTACCTTTTGGGGGATCAAATGAATTCATTTAAAATTTATTTTCTGTAGGTATGTATTCCTTATTATAAGCTTCCCAAAAATTATAGTTTTAAATATATTTAATTTTATTATTATATTTATTTTTGATTTCTTGAATGTAGGTTTTCTCACCAAAAATCAAGCTCTCAGTTCTACAAATGTGGAAAAATAGAATATTATAAAAAAAAATTGAAAATTATGAGCGCACTAGATATTGAAGTCCTTGATCCAACAAAAAAAATTGAATCTCAATACATACAAAAAAATTGAATGCAGTTTCTAAACTATTAGGTTTATTTTAAAAAAATAAAATCTATTTGGTGAAAACTTGAAATTTCAATGCAGTAGTACTTAAATTTCAGGGAAAAATAACAAGTAGGTGTTTGTATGACCACCCTAACCACAATAAAATGATAATATTTTTTTATAATATTTTAGATATAAGTAGAGGACTCATGTCCCACTGTGATGCATATTTTTTTGTAATTTTTTTTCAAGTAAATAATTAATTATGAATTTTTTACTACAACTTTTAAAAATATAAAATTGTATGTCTGACCACCTTAACTTGGTCAAAACTTCATGATTTTTTTTTAATCCTATAGTATGTAAAGCATAGAGTGTGATGCCTATTTTGGATTAAAAAATGTGATACCATTTGAAATCTATAGATGTTTTTCAATCAACATATCAATTAGGACTTTAGTCATAATTCAAATAGCAAATGAATAATAATTATTTATTAAATTCAGGCATTTGGTATTGGCATGGTGTGATGGTTTATAGGTGGCATTGTTGTTCTTGCCACCAAGGTTCAAACCCCATTGGGGAGGTATTGTTGAATGGTTGTATCCAGTTCATAGCTCCGGTCAAAAGCGTTTACCCCTTGAATAAAAAAAAGAAAAATTATTTATTAAATTCAAAGTAAAGCATAATTTATATTGGTGAAAAGCTAATAATCTCCATTAAAAACCCTTTTTGTTTCATCAATTTTGGGTTAAAAAAAAAGTCATCATCCACATACCCTACAAATACCCATCATATCGCCACTTTTTGGCCCATCATGATCCTGCACATACCTCTATGTCTGAGTTGTAATTGGTTTGACTTCAAAACTTGACTAAGGAAAAAAAATTCAATAAAACACTATCTAACCAAGTGGAAGCACTAAATATTGGAGTTATAAATCTAAATTTTAAAGAATTAGAATTTTATCCTTCATGGAAAAAAAATTATGCATTATACGGTGAGTGTCACTCCTTCAAAATGTTGTTTTCTGAAGAAAAAAAAAACTAGTTTTCAAGGAAGATGGAAAAAGAGGTAAGGATTTAAGTAAGGAAGATTGAAAAACTAGTGTAAGGATAAGTAACATAATTCAATGTCTTAAGACTCATGGTGCTCTTCCTTGTGTTGAGGCACCTAGATCCTCCAATTGAAACTTATCTTCATCTTATTTGGCTCATCCTTGTTCTACACTAAGTGGTGGAAAAGGTTAGTTAGCCTCCTCCTTGTATGTCACTTGTCATTGTCTCTTTTGGCTAGTTGATCACCTTTTAGGTACATATAAGAGAAAGCTTGGGATGTGTATGACATGCCTTAAGTTGGCTCTCATGTGACATACCATTTCATTGTGTAGTTTGATTTAGAAACAAATGACTTGGCATAGGGATTTCCAAATAAGCTCTCATTTCTTCTTCTAATTTAAAGCAATTTCTCACAACAATGGTTTTAGAAACATCTTTTAAGTGGGGGCATACACCAACACTCATATTTCACTATGTGATTTTCTTTCTTCTTGCGATGTGTCCTTTTATAAGTGGTGGTTTCATTGGGCTTGATTTCCTCCTAGAGCACGACATTTATTTGAGTTCTCATCTCTTGGAAACATTAGGCATGATTCTTCGTAAGAAGATCTTGCACAAATTAAGAAAAATCCCTTTGAACAAGCCTTACACTATTTTGCATTTATAATGTCTATGAATTTCAAGCATATGAAGTTTTTCTTGCCTCATGGAGCTCGAAGATCATTTTTTTGTGGCATCTTATCAAAGTTATTAGGAGGTATAACTTTCATATCGTTTGAATGGGAAGCCTAATCGAGGCATGAATTTCCCCATAGCCACTCGTGTGTGTGTGTGAGTGCATACTAGCCATGAGTGTATGTTGCTCACCTTTTTAGACTTCTCAACTAGTAGATAGCTTGAAGTTCTATCACCTTAGAGTGAGTATGCAATTTTTTTGGATGAGCATCCTAGATCTAATCCACATCATGTTGGAAAAAATGTTGAAGCTTGATCCATCTCATTTTTATTTTTACTTTCTTTCCTTTCTTTCAGTTATTGAAATTGCATGTTTGTGTATCTTGTTTTGTTGCATATCACACATATTGTCCATGTCCTTTTATGCTTATGTCAGTTTGATTTAGGATCTTGGATCCTAGGGGCTTCACCGCCTCCTCGATCTTTGTTATCCTAGATGATCCACATTGATACAATTTGACCGCACTTGAATGTCTACTTTAGTGTGTGTTTGAAGCAGGTTCCTCCTCTCACTAAAGTGGGCGCATAAAAATGTATCCCATTACATTTCCACACTTGTTTGGTACCTCCTTGTGGATTTTTGCTTAATGTTTTCTTGATTTAGTGCTGTAATGTGGATGACACATTCACATCAAGTCTTGGGCCTTTTTGAACTAAAGTGTTGTGAAGTGTTGTGATTCGCTTACACACTTTTCTCGGGTTTTATCAAATAATCAAACTTAATAAACCTATTTTTAATCAAAATAAACCTTAAGCTTGACTTATTTGGAGTGTTATAAAATGTTGTAACACACTTTCACATTTCTCTAGGATCATCATTAATAATTGGGCTTTCTTATGCTTTAATTGGTCCTATTTTACATCCACAAGCCTTGTTTATTACATTCTTTCGAGGATAATCTTGACACCAATCATTGACCAATCATAATTCAAGTGTTTCAAACTTGTGTGGCCTGGATTTGGTGATTTAGGACTCATTCACCACCTTGGGTGAATGAGTACCACCTATATTTCTAGGTCTCAAACCTATTTTTACACCTTTCTAAGCACTTTTGGTTTTTGGTTCCATACATTATGTCAAATGGGACTCATTTTCCATCTTGGGGGAATGAGTCTTGTTGACGCCAAAATTTGACAAGGTAACAGTTTCTTATGGGAAACTCAGTTTATGGGGGGCCTTTTGCACTAAACTGAGTGACCTCTAGATTTTAAGAGAAGTCGAATTCTTCTATAATAGGGGTTTGGAAAGGGAAAAGGAAACTAATATAATAAAATAAGGTCTAATATAAAGCGATGCACCAAGACTTAATGATAGGCATGATAAATCATAGATCTGAGGGCCTGAATGGTGTTTGTAGTGTTCCAGAACAT
>VDFB02217747.1:0-15067 GCA_007258455.2 Sequoia sempervirens
TAGTAAATATTTCCTCATAGAAGAATTCAGCCACTTTATTATCTGTAGCATGTTTCATAGACTTAGGCTCTACCCATTTTGTGACATAATCTGTGCATACAAGGATGTAGGACTTACCATTGGAAGGTGGATCAATTGGTCCTACAAAATCTAGTCCCTATTTGTCAAAGGGTGCAACTACAACTTGTGGAAATAGAGGCATCTCATCAGATCGAGTTGGTCTTCCCATCCTCTGGCATCTGTCACATCTCCTGGTATATTTGGATACATCTTTATGCAAAGTTGGCCAATAGTAACCAGTATTTAAATTTTCATCGCTGTCCTTTTGGCAGCAAAATGTCCACCACATGGCTCATCATGGCAGGCATACAGTATATCATGAGTGTCCTCCTCTGGTACACATCTCCTCATAACTTGATCTGGCCCTGTATAAAACATGCAATCTATAATCCAAGAAAAGTTAAAGCCTTTTTCTACCAACAATCTCTTTTCCTTAGGAGAGAATTGAGGAGGAGTTCTTTCTGTGGCCAGATAATTTGCTATATCAGCATACCATGCGTGAATAACCTGGATTGCAAATAAGTGCTCATCAGGAAATGAGTCTTCAATAAGTGCAAAGTCATCTTGCCTTTGAAGTCTAGAAAGGAAATCAGCAACCATGTTGGATTTACCTAGCTTGTCCACAATTGTAATATCAAATTCCTGCATCAGCAATAACCATCTTGTCAGTCTCCTGGATATTGAGGCTTTGTTCATGAAATACCAGATTGCGGCATGATCAGTATGAACAAATATCTGATAACTGGTGATATAATGCCTGAATTTATTGAGGGCGTAGATGATTGCCAACATTTCTTTTTCTATAACAATGTAGTTTAATTCAGCCCCTTGTAGATTTTTTCTTATGTAATAGAGTGCATGTTCTATTGAACCATCCTTCTTCCCTAACACTGCGCCAATGGCATAATTCGATGCATCAGTATGAATATGAAATGGAAGTGACCAATCAGGTCCTTTCAGAATAGGTGCCTGTGTAAGGGTGACTTTTAAGTCAAGGAATGCTTTTTCACATTCCTTTGTCCAAGAAAAATTGGCATATTTCTTCAACAGACTGTAAGGTGATCCCATAATAGTGGTTTACAATTTTTGGCCAAACTGGACACTGAAATTATTATTTTTAACTAAATCTTCACATTTGGGCACCTATAGCGGCTAAACTGTGAGGAATTTGAAGATAGTGCAACTAGAGTCTCATCAAATTTTGTCTATGATGTCTCAAAATATTTCTTTTCATAAAGAGTTCTTGGTCCAAGCCTGTAGAATTCTTTTTTCTGTATCTCCCACAAAAGGATTATTCTTCAGCCAAATATTTTTAAAAAGTGACGCGACAATCAGAGTACGTATAACTTTTCCATGAAGGATAAAAATTCTGGAATTCTTTCAAATTCTATCTTTTAGAAACTCGATATCTAGTAGTGTTTCCACTTGCTGATAGTTTTTATTGAATATTTTTTCTTTAATCAAGTTTCAAAGTCAAACGAATTACTATTCAGACACAATGCAACTGTATAACGCGTAACTTTTTTGGTATATGTCAAAATTTTATTTTATTTTTTTTGTTGGATCAAGGACTTCAATATCTGGTGCACTCATATTTTTCAATTTTTTTTTTGATAATCTTCTATTTTTCCACATGTGAAGAACAGAGAAATTCATTTTCTATGAAATACCTATGTTTAATAAAACTTAAAAAACAAATACATAACAAAACCAAAACAGATTAAAATTATATTCATTGGATAGCTTGTTCTGAGGAATACCATAATCATTTGAAATAAATTTTAAATGAATTCATTTGATCCCCCAAAATCTAAATCAAAAGTGATTTTTTATCAGCATTTTGATAGGTGAAAATGCAGCATTACATACTCTATAGGTATGGTTTAAAACTAGTATGTTCGATTCAATGGGGTTTGACGAAGGTGATTTGACTAAACTCTCTTCAAAGATCCCAAATGAAATCTCTTTTAAGGCTTAAATCATTACATAAAGATTCTAAAATTGCTCCCAAATTTCAAAACCACTATTATGACATTTATGGTCCTGCCAGAGCCTATTGAAGTCCTTGATGAATCCAAGATCCAAAGATGTTTCCAGGGAAAGCTGAAATTCTTGCTTCGAAGCAGGAGAGAAGCTTCAGAGAGCATCCCAATCCCCAGAAGGTAGGATCAACTTTGAATTCTGCTGCAAGAGAAATATTGGTACCACCAAGTGAGACTATTCCCTGCAGCACCAAGGCAATGAAGCACTTTTGACTCATTCAGTTGAGGGTTGTGATCTTCACATCTCTATAGTACTTTCTTAAAGTTGGCTTGAGCTTCCTCAAATGTTGTACCATAAATAGTAAAGTCATCCATGTATATTTCCATGCAATCATATGAGATGTCTAAGAAGATACTTATGACTGCCCTCTGGAAAGTTGCAAGAGCATTACAGAGACCAAAAGGAAAAATTGAATAGGAAAATGTTCCCCAATGGCATGTAAAAGTAGTCTTTTCTTGATCTTCAGGAGCAATCTTGATTTGATTGTACCCACTAAAGCCATCTAAGAATGAGAAGTACTTTTTCCCAGCTAAACTATCTAGAACTTGATCAATGAATGGAAGAGGAAAGTAATATATCTTTGTTGCCAAGTTGAGCTCTCTATAATCTACACATACCCTCTATTTTCCTCCTTTCTTAGGAACAATGAACAATGGGGAAACCCACTAACTATCGAAGATTGGGTAGATAAATCCAATTGCTAACATTTTCTGCAATTCTTCTTTAACAATTTCTCTCAAAGCTGGATTAATTTTTCTTTGAGGGTACCTAATAGGTTTGAAGTCACTATTAATATATATGCGATGTGTACAGAGTTTTGGGTCTAAACCCTTCATATCCCCATAGTCCCATGTAAAAGCTCTTTTATGGGCTTGTAGCATTGTGGCTAGGGCAGTTTGTTGAGATGGAGGAAACTTATTATTAATATGCTAACAGCAGCCTATAGATACTTCTATCTATTTGGTGAGATCATTTATTGAGGTTACTGATAAAGGTTGTGCCTGTATATCACATAATAGCAAATAATGATGGCTCTCAGGATCCAGTTGCTGCAGAAAACATTGTTGAGAATGGCTGTCCAAAACGGATGGGCTATTCAAACCAGAACTAAACTGCAGAATGTGTAGAAGCAGGTTATCTTCACTCTAAAGCTAGGAAAATGGATCAGTTCATAACATCATTAACTGAGCTAATGAATTGAATTTTTTAGGTTCCTCTCCTAGATCTGGCCAAACTTGTTGAGACAAATCTGGCAGAGGTTGTGCATGTAGGTATAAAGCCAATTTCTTCCTTGACTGACCATAAGAAATTGTCATGTCTCCTGAACGACATCCTATAAGGGCATCAACTGTAGCTAACCAGGGTCTACCTAGGATAATAGGATATCCTCCTAAGGTTGCCTTAGTGGACAATATGGTGAAATTAACAAGGTATTCTCAAGATTCAAGGGTGACAATGACATCTTCTATCACTCCATCAGGTGTAACCATAGAACTATCAGCAAGCTATAGGACAGTCAGTGTAGACCAAATGTTTGGAATATTCAAACACTCCATACTGTGCATGGTCATCACATTAATGGCTGCACCAAGGTCAACCAAAACATTTCTTACTACTTGACCATTGATATTTATTTTTATTACAGGACTTCTAGGATCAGTATATTTTGGAATGACAACCTTCCCCAACATAATATTGGCTAATTGTCCTAGGACATGGATAGTTTGTGGATCCTTTTTATTTTTTCCTTGTTTCTTTAAAAAAGCCTCTTTAATGGCTTTTCCATAAACCGGAACATCTTTAATAGCTTGAAAAAGAGGAATTTGGACTTGTACATTCTTTAGCTGCTCCAAAATATCAAAGGTGGGTTCTTCAATGGTCTTGGGTGTAGTAATTTGCAATCTTTGAGGAAAAGGTGGTGTAGCTTGAGGCTGCAGGATAGGTTCTTTAGAGGCAGTAGCTGATAAAAGTATATCTTCTACATGATTAGTAGATTGTTTAGTAGCAGAGTCTGGAATCTTTGTTATTACAGGTGGTTGATGAGCAGGGAGAGTGGTTCCAGACCTAAGATGGATATCATTGATATGTTATCTGTGGCATGTTAGATAATCAGGTTGGTTTCTACAAAATACATAGGCTTGTTGTTGTTGCTACCATGCATATTAAGATTTGCAGCCGGTTTAGCAGCATGGGCATTTGCCTTGGAGGCTATTTGGGATGCAAAAGGCAGGGCATAAGGGGCCAAAGTGGCGGTGGCTGGCCGACCGCAAGAACTGCAGGGTTACAGCGGCCCAGAAACCCTGGGAGTTCTCGGGTTGCTGAAGCTGGCCCCGAGGCGGAGTCCATTGTCCTTGTGGGTGCTGCCAACCTCCTTGAGGGGGTTGCCATTGAGGGCTCTGATAGTTAGGCTAGTATGGTTGAGGAACATTCCAAGGTGGAGATGGGCCATATGTAGGTTGCCATTGGTTATTATAATTAGAGTAAGGATTACCAAAAGTCAAAGGATCTTAAGGCATACCTTGTCTTGGAGCCCATGGTCTTCTTTGTGCAACAAAGAAGACTTTGTCATCATCAGCTTCTATCATCTTAAAATCAATAGGTAACTATTTAGCTTCCATGTTGGCCACCATATTGCATCTATAGTCATGTTTCTTCTGTCTACAATGTGAACAGAACTCAGCTAGGATTGCCTCAGCCTCCACATGTTTCTTGTGAGCTTGCATGGTATTTAACTATGTAGCCATGTTGTTTATGATGTCCTTCTTGAAATCAAACAGCAAATTTGTGATCTCCATCTAGGAAACCCCACTGGAAGAAAACTTTCCCACTATAGCTTGATGGCCTCTACCCTTCTTCACATTTGCTCAGGAGTAATTGAGACATATCTTCATGATATCATCCCAAGATGCTTGAGTGATATCTCTACCTCCCATCAGGTCCAAGGCATCTATACAGGTATCATTGATTCCCCTTAGAAAAAGTAATTTCTGAGATTCTTTATTAAGAGTATGGTCTGAATTCTTTTTGAAAGAAAACAAGAATCTTGATATATAATCCTCCAGACTTTCTTCCTTCTATTGAATTCAGAATATATCATCACCTTTACTGCCACTCTTACAATATTCCTTGTATTTCTCAAGAAATTTTATTTGCATGGCTGCCCAACTATCAACAACACCCCTTCCCAAACTCATAAACCATCTGAGAGCTCCCTCCTTCAAGGTAGCAGGAAACAATTTCAGTTTGTGAGTATCTGAAGTGTAGTCATAACTGCGACAAAGGATATCAAACTCAAACAAGAAAGTCTCTGGGTCTTCTGTAACTAAGCCATAGAACTTGGGAAGTAATGAAGAAGGAATATTCTTAAGGTTGTCATTGTTTTTTTGAGTAATAATGGGGAATTCAAAAGCAGGAGGTTGATTAGGTGGATTACATGCCATGTTCACCTAACCAAGTATAGAAGCAAATGGATTTTCTTTAGGTTCTTCGTCAAATGGGCCGAATAGCAAGTCAGCACATAGATCTTCAGCAAATGGGTCAATATCTAAGTCTCCTTCATCCTCAAATAGGTTATAAGCTGGTTCAGTTTTCTTAGCAATGGATGGCAAGTTAGGGAGAAATCTTCCCTGAGCATCTCTTCTTCTATGCATGCAACAAAAATGGATGGTATTTTAAAATATTTTGAAAATACTTGAACAACTGACTAAACTACTACTAACAATGACTATGGCAGGTTCTTAGATTGACACCATCCCGAGTATTACGAAATGGATTTTGCACCACAAAGGATATAGAAATCATGCTTAAAGGCTCCTATCACTGAATTTGGACATTCCAGTAGGTGAAGCTAATACCTCTTGTAGTTTGTGTATTTACTTACATCAGAGCCGGGGAGCGTAAAACTTTAAATGGAGTGGCACAATATGTGCACTAAGAACCGGTTTCAGTCACAACCTATTGAAAAATAAATACTTGGAAGGAAATTCTACCTATGCTATAGGAAGGTAATGCAAAAGTTCTCTTAACTCTTCCATGGAAAATCTAACTTAAGCCAATCATAATGCGCTACAATTGCAGAGAAAACTATAAAAGTGGTCTCTTATATTAGAGACAAACCTTACAAGGGATGGATTCCCGATGCTATAGGAGCAGTATAAGACTAAGCTTGTGCTGAAACTTCTAAAATGAAATCTAACTTAAATTAACAAAGGATAAACAACTACTCTCCTACTGATACTTACTAAGTGGGCCCCCTTAGTAGGCATCAACTAATTTACACAAAATATTGTGTTCAGAACTCTATCAACTTTTATTCATAACGTGAAATCATTTACATTAATTGTTCTACTTTAGAAAACTAACAAAAACTCTAATTCATATTATAACTCTAACTCTTACATAATCTGCTTCTCTATTTATCTCCTTGTTCACCCGCGCAGGAGGAACACTTATTTTAAATCAGGAGAACAACTAACTAACTAACCCTAATAGAGAAAAATGTGGATATAAATTGTATCCTAAAATCTAGGAACAGACTTCATAAATGAGTTTATCTATTCAACCCAATCCAGAGAGAATCTAGCACTCCACTCTTTCTAGATTAAATGTCATTTAAAATCCTTCCCAATAGTTTCGGTCAAAGAGTCTTCGCCAGAGCTTCCTTGAAGTCGTGCAAGAAATGGACTTTACTGCAAGGCCGAGATTGGCCATCCTTGACTCAATCATACTTTCTTCAACAACCTACGAAACACAAGGTAACGGATGTGAAAGAAAAGGTGCATGGCACATACACAATCTCCATTAATTAATCACATATTTAAATCTATTTCATCATTCAAAAACTACATGTGTTATACCAGTCATTTGGGAAGTCAAACAGGGTAATAAATATAGACATGTCAACATGATAGGCTGTAGGAACATGAAAGTGTATTGCTATAGGATATCCCCCAATAAAAGGTTTCAAGAGAGTTAAACAACCACGAACAACAAAAGTAAAGGTATTAAAAGTACACCATGATATCCAAATGATGAGCATATTTTGGGCTCATCAATAGACATGACTGTTCTAGGGAGAAATAACACGCGCATGTTATAACACACTCATGTTATAACACGAGCGCATTTTTCTTGCACTAAAAATGGTAAAAAATACAATATACTCATGATGTCAGCCCACATTTTGCATATTCTCCTAGTTTGGTGCGTGCTGCAATAAAATGTAGCTTTTTGAAGATTGAGTGAAGTGTCCATGCATGATTTTTAGATTCCACCACCTTTTTCATGATCTTTTCACCACCTTTGCATGAAATAGCATAGTTTTCACATTGAAAGGCATATAATATCAATTCAATTTTGAATTCTAGTGATAATTGATATACAATTGAAGTTTGGAGGGGAACAAGCTTTTGAAAAATTCAAATTGTTGTGGAGTTTGAGGAAAGAATAAGCAAAGGCTACATAATTGGGTAGAACTCCTCTATTTCCAACTTCGGTTTTTTAGGTATGTGAAGTCTTTGTATATTTTATTTCATTCTATTGCCAAAGCCTTTACTTTTCATTTTGTTGTTTTGCATATTTGGTGATCATTGTTTGTTTTGTCATCAATTCCGACCTTAGGTTATCCAGCCATTTTAAAGATTTCACAATTTTTTATACACTTCCCTAGAGAGGTACATATTCTTAAGGAAACCACATCTCTTTGAGGCATTTTATTTGTACTATTGACGCGCACTTTTAGTAGCGTAAGCCCAAAGCTTTCATTGAATTATTTGTCAAGCGGAGTTAGCCACAAACTAGTTGATTACTTGCTTGTCTATGCTGCATGGAAATTTCCATGCCACAAGTCTATAAAAGATGGGAATATACTCTAATCACGATGGGGGGCCACCACCCAACACCTGGAAATACCCACCAACTCCAATGTACAGAGCTGAATTTTTTCAGTTTACAGTTTCATGCCGGGACCTTCATTCAGCATATTCACATTGCTCCTTGTAGCATATCAAAGTCACTCAATCAGGTATAATTCCACTCACACAACCTTTCAACTCACAACAAACCACACATCAAGGACCCATTACAGAGCCTTTCAACTTATCCAACAATCACCAATGCTTGTTTTGTATCAAACTACTGGAAATCGAGTTTTCCTATGCTTTTAAGGGCCCAAATTAGCCCACTTTTACAAAGGGACCACCTTCAAAACTTTGCATAATCTCCTAAAACCTTGTGGAAGCATTTTATATATGTCAAAACTTCAAATTATAGCATAATATTTCAAAGATTCAATCATTTACCACCCAAACCATTAAACCCTCTCCCTAGGGTTAGAAACCCTAGGTTTTATTGAAAGTAACACTTGCAAAACACTCCAAAACTTGAAAATTGTTCAAACAAGCTTAAAATAACCTGCTCATGATCAATCTAACATAAAATAATGCTGCCCAGCTCAGAAACTCACTTCCACTCACCTAAACCTCATTTTTCTTGAGGAAAGCTCAATATTTCCTCATTTGGTTTGATGCTCAATCCAAGGATCATCATCCATTCAAGTTTCTCATGGCCTTTTATAATTTTTCCCTCCTAAAACTTGAACCACTTCAACATCCAAAATGAACATTTGAAAGAGGTGACCATTGGTCTCCCTCTTTAATACACTTTTACAAACATGGTGCAAGAGCACCTACATCTCATCCTCCTTATTTGATCATTTGATGGTTATTAGGAGGTTAATAGGTAGGTGGATGAGTCTTTGAGAATGTTTTGTTTTGAATAAGGTCAATCAAGACCACTAAGCATGTTTTGTTTTGTTTTAAATTACCTCATCAGTATTTAGCTACCTCATCACCTATGTTGTCTATTTATGAAGCCTTGAATGACATATATTTCATTTATTTTAATGGATAAATTGTTGAGGAACTAATATTTGTCTCATTACCATGCTACAAGTAAAATTATCTGCCATGCCGAAGAGATGAACAAGGAAGAAAGATCTAATAGATGAAGAGTATGGAACCTTCAAAGAATAGGAGAGAGAACAAGTGGCAACATATCGTGAAAAGAATAAATTGGAAACGATTGACAAAACAAAATGATTGAAGAGGAACCTCAACGTCAAAGAAAGGAGAGAAAAGAGATTGGCAGCACAAAGGAGCCGCGAGATGCAAAAGAGTCAGTACTAGGAGATCACGGAGATGCAATGGTTAGGACAAGCATCCCTCTACATGAAGTGAATCTGAAGGGACACCATTAAGCACAGAAGCAAATATGGAGGGGACGCCATCTACCTGAAGTGGAATTATGGTTGGACACCCATCCACCCACATCTAGAGTTGGGAGTAAAAGACATCATTGGATTTGATGAAGAAGGTATGCCATCATCCCCACGTGAACCTCAAGGTATATCTTCCTATTCCACCCTCATTCGAAGGTACACAATCTAGCCCACCTCAATTAAATATTGATGAAATTGCTAATGTTGAGATGTATGTACCTAGGAAAACATCACCTAGAATTTTGCATAGAAAGCCAAAGTTTTTATTAATATTGATGAGGATATTTTGCAGCACATGGAAGGTAAGATTCCATAATGCACTTGTAGAAGATATGCTGGTAAGATTTGGAAAATCTTCTTTGAAAGGCTAAACGAGACTGCAAGATTTTAACTATTTGTTCAAATGATGCAAGGTTTAAAGTACAAAACATCATGAAGACTCTTGGGTTGAGAAAATCAAAATGCATCAAGTGAAAACACTATTGTGAAGAATCTAATGGATGCTTATGAGAGTGTAGGTAAGACCTCACACTCAAAGGATAGTAATGTCACCCAAAATTTCATTACATTGACTTTGGTAAGTTATCAAACAAATAGATCTCGTCTCATTAAAAAGATAAGTGAACAAATGGGAATTAGTAGAAAAACTTTATCAAAAGCTGTTCAAAGGTGGCAAAGAATTGAGGGCACCGATTCAAATGAATTATGGGAATTCTCGGGAAGACTGCCATATAAAGATAAAAAAGTTGTTGAAACATTGAAAACACTAATTGAAGATTAACTGGAAAGGGAGTAAAATACAGAGATGCATCTCAGAATCAAGGGTTATTTTAAATGGAGAGGTGGTAGTGTTCGGAGCCGTGGAGCCACACATCAGTGTTTTTGGATACAACTCAAACTCAATTTTTTGTAAAATTTCAAAATGATTATCCTCAAATTAGTATTTCTCAAAGAGTTTTTGAAATGCTTAAACCTTTTTATGTCAAGATAAATCACACATGTACTACTTGTTGTTGTAGACTACATATTGAATTCTCTAACCATTATGATGTTTATCGTTCTATATGTTTAGATTTACATACTAACGATGTTTTGTAGGATTGTGGCATAGAAGCCCCACCAAAATATTCAAGAGATTTCTTATCAAAAAATTTATGTCAAATAGAGGATGGCCAAATACGGACAACGAAATAGCGGATAGTTCGCTGGCTTTGTGGTGAGCTTCCTGTAGAATGCTAAGTATGTCAACATGGAAAGCACAAATGAGTGGAACTTATAAAATAGTAGATTTTTAGAGAGTATAAAATAGTGGCATGCTAAAAAGAGATGAGTCTCCAAGAAAAAGGTGGATTTGGTTGTTGAGAGATTCCTAGTGTGTCGGGTTATGTCCATGTTTCACTTGAGATCTAGTAATGTACTAGTATGCAAGGCATACCCATAGAGCTCGATGGCTGGAAAAGCAATTCAAGCTATGCAAGGATACCTTTCCAGTTGGCAGCATAGTATCAGTGGTTGACTTTGTAGAGAACTACACTCTATAGCCACATTGTGAGGTGTAATCATAGTATTACAACTCCAAATAGGTTTTGATATTTCTGCACATAGGATTCATTAATGCAGCTGATAGTATAGAGGACCAAAGGAAGGTATTGAAGGAGTATCACTTTTATATTAGTGATGATCGCACACATTCTTTAGAGTTTGTGCAAGGTTTCTTCCAGATGTTCTATAGTGATTTGGATCATAGGGGAATATCATACAGTCAACATATAATATGGTTGGATAATTGTGCAAAACAATTCAAGAACGTGTTCATGTTCTACTAGCTGTGCAGGATGCATCTCACTATAGGTATTCAGCATATGTGGAACTTTTGTGAGGTCATGCATAGAAAGGGGGCACATGATGGTGCAGGAGAATGTGTGAAAAGAGCATTAGCATTAGAAGAGTTAAAGTATAAAGATAGTGCAAAGTTGACAGATGCAAGTTCAATTGTCGAGTGGTGTAATGCTTTGATGGGTCCAGTTAATGAATGTACATCTTCAGTTCATATATTTTTTTGGTTGATGGATGATACTAACATTGCACCATATGAGGATTGTTGTACACTAATAGGATCAAGTGAGCTACACTCTTTCTTTAGCTCAAATTCAGGTTCATGGAGTATTGATACACATAAGATGGCATGCATTTTTTCTTCATGTACAATGCAGAAGCACAGGATGATTGCTGAGAGTGGAAATTGGGTTGACAAATGGTTGAAAAGTTATCTTAGCCCACTTTACACATATCACCATTTGACGGCATTGGAACTAACACAAATGGAATCATCAGTTGACTTTGACCACGTATCAGATCTAGTTCAACCAAGTAATATATCTACTTGCTTAGTTTTTGAAATTCCATATTGTAATCTTACTTTGTACTATATTCATAATGTTGACTAATTTCAAGTGATTTTCTGCACATATCAATGCAGGGCATGTTTATGTAGTTATTACAGATGAAGAAAATGAAGAGGGAATAAACTATTACTTGTGTTGTTGTGTTGAGGCCAAAAAGAAATTGGAAGCCTCAGTTATAGATGGAGAAAACATCAAATAACCTACAGGCTCAATTGTTGTTACTGGAACATGGCTTAGAAGGTACCCACATAAGAGTGTTAAACAATAGTTGTTTGAGGAATTTGACATGAATCTTAAGATTCTTCATTACTCGAACCTTATTGTGGCATCCAATGTTTGTTTGAGAAAATATGGGGGTGGACCTTTGAACAAGACCTTGTGGAAGGTTCGTGAGTCTAAACATGAGGCAATACTTGACACAATAAAGAGTAGAGCAGATCTGGATGGTTCATTGGATTAATTTGTAAGTATATGTACAATGATTCTTATTAATTTATACTTGTATCCACGCTAATTTGTTTGATGCCAATGCTATCATCTTATTTTACTTTATGTATTTGTAAGTAACTCGGTAAAAATTGATTTAGTATACTTAAGAAAAGCTCTACAGATTATGAATGCATCAGAGAATCGCATAAAAGCAATGCAACATCCCTACGATGATTTTGACAAATCTAGATTATGTTTTCAATACTTACAAAGTTCATTGCAAATATTGGTGCAGTTATTCATTTGAAGTTAACCATATCATGAACACCCTATCGAGGTAGACATTATAGGAGCATCGAATTTCAAGATATTCTAGATTGATGAGAGGTGTTGTGTGCAATAGGTATCTTGGAACTCGCAATGAAGATGTATGACCAGGAGTGACTAAGTTGAGAGACTGCCATGCCTATTTGTAAGTTACTTCCATCTATTTTCATTTAACTTCCATTTTGGATGAGTTGTTTCTTTTTATTCTTTTACTTTGTGTACATCTGTAACTAAACTAGTAAAAATTGATTGGTCTCTCCTTGCAGAAAATGCTGATTTTTGAGCCATCAAAGAGAATCTCAGCCAAAAAAGCACTGCAACATCCTTATTTTGAGGATCTTGACAAATCTCAATTCTAATTTGAAGCCATTATAAAAGATCCTATGAAGCTTTACGAGGGAATCTCAAGTTACTCATTTAAAATTAACTTCTAAATGAGAACCTATGATGTAGGCATTATAAGAAAATCTTGAATGTATGAGTGACATTGTAAAATATCTATGAGAAAAGAGTACCTAAGGCATTGTAATGTGATTTGTACTTGTAATGACATTTATTGAAATATTGAAATTTGATGCAAGGGCACCAAGGTTATTGAGCAAATTTGGTTCATGGAATTATTTTAAGTTAGTAAATTGTGTTTTGAGTAAATTTTCAATTTCAAATAAGGTCATATTACATGGTCAATTGATTTATAATGTAATAAGTCATGTTAGTTACAAGCTCAATAGTTAGGCATGATTGGAAAGATGTAGAATCATTTGTAAAGGCTAGATTTAAAGCCTCTTGAAGCCTTAGACACAATGTAATTTTGGTGCAAGAGCACCTAGTCTCCTAGTTGCAAAATTTCAATTTGTAGCAATGACACCATTCCTCAATCTTCACTTGATGGAATGAAGTAATGGCTGAACTCCATGGATATAAAGTATTATGAAAGAAGAATGAACTTGAACCCCAAACTGGCCAATTTATTAGAGATGATGGATTTGGGAATTTTTGTGAATGCTAGAGCTAGTGATTGATTACGATAATTCAAAGAGGAGTGAGGAATATACTGAGTTTCATCTAATGTAGAAGAGAATGGAATCTGATTTCATGTAATACCATCTAAAAGGTGTTACAAGCCATGAGATGGAGATTATTGAATGAGATAATTTTCAATGTTAAGTGTACCTTTAATGCACCAACTACAATGTAACATTGAAATTCCCTTTATATGTTGAGAAATTTCCTTTACAGATGCAAGGATTCCAGAAACATATCAGCTAGCCTGTGGTAAAATTAGTTAAATCCATATAGATGATGCAGTAATGAAAGAGTGTGAAATGGAGAGCTACATAGGTGAGCTAGGGAGAACTTAGGGTTTCAAAGAAATAAAGAGTCTCAAATTAGAAATTTGCATGGAGACCAGTGGGATAGAGACTAGCTTTAGGTGGAAGAGGAAGAAAGATGGTTGGAACTCTAGAGGCCCACCATACTAGATTTCGGTATTCAACCATGAGAGTAGATGAGAGAGCTAATATCATGTATCAAAACATTAACCATGCATTCTTCCAACCAGTGGAGAAGGAGATGATTACTTTGCTTTATTTTCATTTGCATAAGCATATCAAGGCATGAAAATAAAGAAGACCAAGGATTTATAGTTTTATGTGGAGGTAATGGATGTGGTCCAAAATTTAGGAGGGGCAAGAAGCTCAATGTATGATTGGTGCAGGAGCACCATTCAATAGGTTTTGTTCATCAAGGAAAATAAGGAGTAGAATATAGGATTTTGAGTTTTGTATTAAAATAAGGTCTACATATGAGACCATTATATTATATATTTAGTCATATTTGAGTTGTATTAGGTGTTTAAGATGCAGGGTTTTTCAAAAAGTGAAAAATGTTTAAAAATTGTAAAATTCTACAAAATTTGCAAACTCAAATGTTGTAAAATTGCAAAAAATTGCATTATGGAGGGAATGTGAAGAGTCAAACCAATTCAAAGTTGAGTTAGGAAGGTGAATCAGTTTTTAATTGGTTGGAAAGAGTTTAAAAACATGGATAACTTGAATTGAAGGTTGGATTTTGTGATTTGAAGAAGCAAAAACAATAAAAACTCAGAATTTTCTAGAATTTTCTATATTTTCAGTTGTAGCAGCAGATTGTACAGCCTATATTTCAATTAGTTGATCCATATTTGTTGATATTTGCATAGTTGATGGAGTTACCTTTCTTTTGAATCCATTTAAAAGGTTTTCCATATCGTTTTGTGCATTTTATCATCAATTTACTAAAATTGGCCCGAACTCAAGTACATTTGAAGGTTTTGAGTCAATAAAAATGGATTTTTGACCCATTCCTCTTTCTATAGCCTATGTAACTTGAGGAATGGGTCTTCACTAACATTATTAAGGTGTGAGAATGATGTGTTATTGCTGGGGAGGTCTGAAATTGAGATGGGTGTGAAACCCATGTGTGTAAAAGTGATTTTTCTTTAAGAAAAATGATGGTTTTGAAGAGTCAAATTGTGTTTTTGTGTAGG
>VDFB02217748.1:0-17056 GCA_007258455.2 Sequoia sempervirens
TGGTCTCACCAAAGAGCGATACTCTTGCCGAATGGTAAACTCACATCTATGAGACTTTTAGACCTCACTATGATCTCCTGGTGAAAGTGATAGGTCTCGCCGACTATTTGGTGCTTCGATGTAACACATGAAAGCTTGATAGAACATCTTGGCGACATCGATATGAAGCTTTTGGGCATTGGGGAGACATTGTTAGTGTCTCACCGAGATGCCAACAAAGCTTGAATCTCTTCTGACCATTTGACCGTCCTATGTGGAGTCTCATGGACCAATAGGAGAAGTCAAATCTAAACAGTTGGAAGGTTGGTCGTTGTGACGGTTCTATGAGGAAGCTCGACGGACATGGAACAACATGGTTATGCTCTGTGGTTGCAAATTGTGATCTGTTGGTTGCATCGACGGATTGTTGGGTAGGTGTATGATCAATAAATGAATTCTATTATGTGTTGACCATAGCTTGAAGGTTCCTATAGAAGATTGTTCATGGTGAATGCTGTTGTAAACAAACACCAGAAAGATAAGTCTGACATTTGTATGTAATCTCTATTACTGTAATACAAAGTGATTTCTCTTGGTGTGGTGGGTTTTTCTCCTGTAAGGGTTTTCCCATGTATATCTGGTGTTCATGTGTGATTGTCAAATACTCTGTTTCTGCTATCTACTTCATAGTGCATCTTAATTGGACTGTAATTGTAAAATTTAAAAGTATATCTGCATTATTTCCTGAGGTATTGACGTTAGGAGAATTGTTTCTGCATTTAATTTTCCTTACAATATCATTGGTAAGCTGATCTTGGTGTGGTGAAGATACATCATCGAAAGCATTCTGCTATGAACTTGAGGCATTATGTACCATAAGTGCTTGATTAATAAGTCCATTTGAGAAAGTGACCTGATTGCGAGGTTGGTTACAAGGGTAGCACCACACATAATATGTTGCTAGGTTCTTTTGAATAGGGACAAGCTCCTTAACTGCACTAACAGGTGCTGGAGTGTAAGCCTGAAAAGGTCTTGTATTTACACTCTGTCTTGGGCCCTGGTAGTTGCCTTGATAAGCCTATCTATTACCTTGATATTGTTGTTGCTGACCTAAATTCTGCTATTGATAAGGCCTATTATATGTTTGTTGCTTTTCCAAGCTCACAAGCTTATTACCAAAGGTCTGTAATAGACTTTTGATTTCCCTAGAATTCATATTTTGAAAAGATTTTGAACAACTTCTTAGCTAGCAAGAGTTGGAACAATACCATACTACGTAGAAATAAAGTAAAAGGGTGAAAAGGGTATTTGCAAAGGGATACTAAACGAATATCTAGAAATATAGGTATCATGGCTCCAGAAGTAAGTTTCATTAGCCTGTATCATTATTTTCCGGTCATATTTCAAATGCATCTGGTAGGGAAACACCCCCCATTGATTGTATCATAATGGCTATGTCGCTGTTAAGGGCCTTCAAAAAGTACAAAAATGCATATTCTGGAGGTGGTCTCACTGTTGCAGGAATTTTGTCCCAGGTTCTTTGAAATCTGAAATTGAAATCATTCATTTGCTCCTGAGGAGCCCTCTTAAGTATAGTTAATTGCTCTAACAAAGATAAATTATCAGACCTGTCCTAAAACTACCTGTGTAATTTGTCACCCAACTCATCCCAAGTGGCAACTGAACCTACTCCAAGACTCCTGAACCACTATAATGCTCTTCCTTTGAATGATGTTGCAAGTAGTCTTACAACTACATCTTCTTGTGTGATATGGTGCACACCACATAAGGAAGCAACATCTCGTATATGTTCAATCGGGGTAGTCTGATCTTCCCCATTGAAAATTGGCAAGCTTTTCAAAGCTGCCATTGGAATGTCATTGTGTTGTGTCAAATTTAATGGACTACCTCCATTAAATGGCACAAAAGGCTAATTTCTGGGAGCAGTCATTAGAGGTGGATTTACCTGCACTCCTGGTGAAACAAAAAATGAGACAACAATATGGAATCTCATAGATGGAGGAGTAGATTTGGTTCTTCTAGAATAAAAAAATGTTGTCCCTGGCCTTTTTGTTGCCTTGCCTTTTCTCCTTGGTGGTGACAACTGCAAATATTCAAAAGGAACTAAGCTTCTCCTTGTCTAAACTCTTCTCATAAACTATAACACTGATTCTAAAGTTCTTTCTCTCTATGGAGTCGCCAAGTATGCCAAAAATGTCTTCTGTAAAGTTTGAAACTTGTTGGTTACATACAAAACCAACAATATAAGGTGGAATTGGTCCCATCGGGCATGCCAGAACTGTTGTCACTTGGATTTTGCACCCTTTTGAATGTAATATTCAACAATCCAGTGCAACATGGGAAGACCTCTAAAGCTATGGTTTCTTGTAAACAGAGGTCAACCTCCGAAAAAGGTCGGCTTCCTTTGTGCTATCACCTAACTACTAACTCTTTTTGAAGGAAAAAGGGGAAAGAGTGCATAAAAATAAAACTAAACCCTATGGTGATACACCGAACTGATAAGAGCAATTGAATACTTTGATTCACACTTGAAAATTGACAATGAACAAAAGATTACACATCAAATTTATGTAACCTTTGCATTAATGTTTCACAAACAGGTCTGATTCACATACTTTTTAAAGAAAGGAAAATATTTTCACATACTACAATCCATGTGTGATTATGTTAACATAGTTTGTGATTTGTATAATGATACTTTTTCAAATGAAGGCATGAAAACAAAAGATAAAGCTATAAGGGAATAGAATAAATTCACAAAAATAACTTGATCATTAACCTGAAATGCTCAACACTTTGCAAGAACAAGATGGTATTTTTGTTGTCATCAATAGCAACCAAGGTAACCTCTGTATATTATGTTCCAAATAAGTTACAAAAGTGTGCTAATCTGAGAAAGGATTTTAGAAAACTCACTAACTCTCAAGAATACATAATCTGAACTCCTTTACAAAGAGGCAAAAAAGCCATATATCCAAAAGTCCCAGCCCCTAGGGCTTACAAAAATATCAGCCTTTAGAAAAAATCTGCCCTTAGATCTTTTGAAGGAAGTTAATGCTGCATTAAACGTGCGTCCCTACTATCCATGTCGGTGAAGAGTTGCTCCAGGAATGGCCTCCTTGATCTCTTGCAACCATAGCATTAACTTTTGGACTTCGTGTCCACCTTCGAACCTCCTTGCCGAGCTGCTTTGAATGCTTCTGAGCTCAAAGGAGATCCACGTCGCTTTCATTCTATTGATCTTCTTTTTTAAGGGTAGTCAATCAGTCAAATGGACAATGGTTCGTCTTTATTTCTCCTTCCGATTGGTTGAAATCGTGCCACGTAGATCTCTAGACGATTAGAGGTCACTTCATCAGAATTGCATGTCAGTGAAACACTAGTCGTGTCTCCCCGACGCGATTATACCCCTTCGCCAGCTAATACAGTCACAACCACGCTATAGTATTCAGAGTAAGCTGCAAAAGTCATATCGATATCAAAGACGATTGCCCAGACTATCATTGTCGGCCAATGGTCACAGCGAGTGCAAGCCATTCATCCAAGAGTCGTGGCGAGCCTCAAGAGTTATATCGCTATCATATACACCATCAGCAAGACAAACATTCATCGACAAGAGGTCATAGCGGGTTCCATTAGTCATACCGATATCACTATCATGGTTCACCAAAGCACGTTAGTGACTTCATCAGGCATAAAGTGCCATAAAGAAGCCCTTCATCCTTCAACGAGTCCACCCTATTAGCTGACATTATGCCATGGAAAAAAAATCTAAACATTGTCTAACACAGATATAAAAACGGTGCAACTTTCTTCCAAGACTCCCTTCTTGGTGAGACTCATGTCAAGGAAAAATCCTTTTGGTGAGTCTATTTCACCATCTCACAAGAGGGAATCTTCTAGTGGGAATAAGACTTCAGCCAGCCGAGGCTTATTTCATTTCCTGGAGACTTTGTTTGGTCGGCTAAACCTTACCCATAACACTCACCAGACTTCCCAAGCCTATTTCTTCAAAGAAGAGTTCAATTTGTTGGCTGCATACTCACGCCAAAATTCCTAATCCCTTCCTATGAGACTTTCGCTCGTCGGCAGACATTACACTCAACGCTTTATCTCCTTTCTACAACTAACCCTTTCTCGTGAGAGACTCCCACTCTGTCAGCCAAGAGATTATAACAAACAATGGCCTTCTCGATGACAATCCACTTTCGTAAAGGACCTCCTTCCACAGATAAATAAAGATTCCAGTATGCACTTAATTTCTAGCTAATTAGTGTATTCAACCAAATAGAACGCACTGCTAGTTGGAAAGACAATGGGAGGGTCTTGCCGACTTTCTTCTCTGATGAGTTTTGTGCCAAATCTGATCGAGGCATGCTTTCCAATAGACCTCCTTGAAAAATATCATCAGGTGCATGATTTAATCCTGCACAACAATGTCCCCATTTGGCCTTCATGAATACTTGAACATAGATTGCCCTACTTGATTGAGCCCGCAAATGAAATTAGGTAACAATACTATATATAACCTCTTTTGATACCTTATTTCTTACCAAAAAACTTGATATTCGGATATGAGTGGAGAGGGTGAACTCTTCATATTTTAGGAACTAAGACTATGTTAAACATAATGGATTTCACTAGATAATAGAGGATATCAACAGATTAATAATTTAACTAGATGTATATGTATTTGGATGTTGATCCAATGGATATAGTGTTTCAAACTCTCTTAAGTAGGATTCAGGCAATGATTATAACTCAAGATGAGATCATAAAATTATTGTATGCCCTTCAAAGATATTTATTAACCTCTTGAGTATAAAAACCTCAATTGTCAACCTATTATATGAATTTCAAATAAAATTATTTTTCATGGGTTGTGTGAACCAAGGTAATTTTTTATTAAGTGATAAGCCTATTCCTTAGGTTAATAAAATGAAAGTATAAGAGTTGGGATATCCAAACAAGATTATAAATAAACTGGGTGGAGATTGATCCAAGACCTTGATACACTTAAAGGGAAGTGAAACATTGGGATGTGGGAACCTATGCGTAGGTATCCTTGAGAGGCTTCATAAGGAGAACTACATGTAACTTTTCCTGTTTGGAAGCGGGAACGTAGGAAGTCCTTGGGCGAAGGATGCCTCCATGACTTCAAGTTCGTAGAGGGAGGGCTTAGGAGGGGAAACTCCAAGGGTTGGGGTTGTTCCTAATTGGTTTGACCTTTTGTCTTTAGTAGGCCTCAGTTGAAGCGGAATGAGTACCGGATGGGTATGAGCAAGTTAAGGTAATCTAATACTATGTATTTAACACATAATATGCTTTGTATAGTAAGTGAAGATTGACTACCTTATAATTGGTAATTGAATATATTTATATAATGGGAAAATTCCATCTCGTGTTGCTTCCATGTGACTTTATGTGTTGTGAAGATTGAATCCATATCTAGAGGTCTCTATTTCTAAGCCTATATATATGTTGACTTTGATTGTGATTCATGTTATGTATGACCCATCCAAGAGTGAACCTCCAAAATATTTGAGCACTAATAGGAAGTCATTGGACCGTGTCAATGATCGATGTCTAGGCTAGTGTGAGGGATTAGTCAGCATTCACCTAGTTCACAGAGGTGGAGGTAGCAGGCTACCCTGGTTATGATTAAGATACGATAACGGTTGCATGGGTAGGGACCCATCTATGTGGGTATCAGTAATCTAGGGCTCACTGTTGTATTGAGGGGGTTCACTGACTGTCACTAAGGGCATGGAAGTGACCAAGGTCAGTGTTACTGGGGATTTTGAAGAAGATAGATAAAAATACCACTAAGGTCATAAGGTGGTATATGTCGGGAGCTACTTCTTCCTAGGTGGATAGACTTGTCGTCCATGGCCTATAGGTGATTGAAGTTGAAATCCATCGGGTTTGGTAGGTTCACTACTTGGGGAAACCCTTGGGATGGTGGACGGACCTGTGGTGTAGAATGGGATGCACCAAATCCCCTTCCAAATTGTTAGACTATATACCTGTCCTTGTGGGGTTGAGGACGAACCCACAATGTAGTATGAGATGCACCGAATCCTCTTCCCATTTTCTCAATGGTGCAGAAGACCAGTGGAAAGGATGGATGTATGATGTAGTGTGCAATGCACTGATATTCTTTCTATTTGGGATATATTATGGACATGTGTTAGCCATTGTAATTAGCCATTGTGGATGTATGTTTGATCTCGTCACTATGTATATGTGATGCATGTTGGAGCTCGTCACTATGTATTTGTGATGTATGTTGGAGGTCGTTATTGTGTATTCATGATGTATGGTGGGGCTCGTCACTATGTATAGGTGATGTATGTTAGAGTTGGTCACTATGTATTTGTGATATATGTTGGAGCCTGTCACTAATGTAAATCTAAAATAAATATGAGACAATCATGGTTGTACTTGTGATGTATGCATGATCTAATCATCATTATTCTTGGGATTTGTGTATGATCCAACCTCTGTTGCACTTGGGATCTCTATATGATCCAACCTCTTTTTCACTTGTTATCTATGTATGATCTAGCTATGGTTGCACTTGGGATCTATGTATGATCCTGACACTGTTGTACTTGTGATGTGTATGAGAAAATCAACTTGTGTATGTGGAGGTATGCTCGTCATAGCTATTGTGTATAATCCTTGAGATTATGGTATGAATGACCCCTTGTAAATATTGTGGATTTTTTTGCATTAATGTTTGGTAATTTGATTGGTATGGACCCAACACTTGATAGTGAAGTTATTAACATTATATTATAATTGGCTAAGTTGATAACTTACTTATACTTAATTAACAGTCATGGGTTAAAGGTGAGATTGAAACTATATCATTGTGGGGAAAACTACAATGCTTTTGATTTCCACTAGGGGATATGTAGGCATGAACCCTTGAGGCTTAGGTCGTAGGTCTAGGAATGACCCTAGTTGTATGAACTTAACACCTTTGAGTGTAAGAGTCTAAGTGTGACATTGATTGTTGTTACCATGGGTGAATTTTGAGTTATTGAATTTAAGCCTTCTAATCTATATGGAAGGATTAAAGAAGATTGACCCAATGTAGAAATGTCCCAACATGCAATTAATCCAGATTACATTGAAGAAGAAATTTAGTAATATTAAAAATGCATATTTGTATTTCAATATAACATTAATATTTTATCTAATCCATAACTACAAGAATTTTTTTGTAGAAGTCCTTTTTGGAAATCTACTCAACATTCTAGTTTGAGGAAAAAGATAGATGGGAAGGAGATTCCACTTCCATCGGCATAACAACTCAAATTTTCTTTCGAAAGTGTACATTGTAGGTGTAATTTTCTTGCATGGAAAAAATTGGATTGGTTTGATGGGTAACGTTTGGAATTCTTTGTAGAGATTTTAGCCATTTTATATTTTGAGGTTTTGAAAATATATGCACCATTGTGATTTGTAGTATTCTTTATCTCAAAACGTCCTCTCTGAGTTTTGGGTTACAACTAGTTATTCAAGATAATTATTTAGTCAAGCCATATGAGCTCATGACCACCTTTGTGACTGTATTTGAAGTCTATTGCCAAATTTTTGAAGCATGTTGGAGCCGATTGTAATATATACATGTACAAGTATTTAATAATGTAATATAACATAGACATAAAGGTAGTTGCCTCTAGATGTATCATTTATTACTCATGCTGGTATATATGATGATAGTGTATGTATTTCTTTTCATATGATATGCATTCATTTCATGACATTATATACGCTCAGCATATATTTTCTATCAGATCAATTGAATATTATACATGTGGAAATGTATTATAATGATGTATTATTATAAATCTATTCATGTCATGTAATTGCACTGCAAAATTAAGTTTAAGGGTTCCCTTGCCTGAAATTATTTTTTCTTTGTGGACTATATTCAGCAACACACCTTATGTGCAGTTGCTTGAAGAAATCATTCAAATCACACAGATATAAATCACACAGATATATGTGGTTCGGCCGTAGCCTACGTCCACGGAGAAGAGAGAGAGATTGATATTATTCATTGGTGTGTTTGAAGATTACAACCCCTCTGCATATAAAGAGATACAACAGCCTTTAATTAGAAGGCAGCAAGGATTAGGACGAATCCCACAATTTATGCTTTCTCCAGCACAGATAGATACAAATCCCAAAAATCTCTCTCTTCTCCAACACTTCCCCTCAAGTTGGTGCGAAAATGTCAATAGAGCCCAACTTGGACAATACTTCTTGAAACTTGAGAGCTGGAAGACCTTTGGTAAATATATCCGCCAATTGCTGAGTTGTAGGGACAAAGGTTGTGTGGATGACATTGGCTTGCACATTCTCTTGAACAAAATGGCAGTCAACTTCAATATGTTTAGTGCGCTCATGAAACACTAGATTTGAAGCGATATGCATAGCAGCCTGATTATCATAGAATAATTGAGTTGGGAGAGATGAACCATAACCAAGGTCCTGCAACAGAGCTCGAAGCCATATAATTTCACTGGTAGTTGATGCCATTTCTCTATATTCTGCTTCAGCACTTGAACGAGCAACAACACTCTGTTTTTTACTTTTCCATGTGACCAAGTTACCTCCAACAAAGGTACAATATCCAGTTGTAGACCGTCGATCAATGGGAGATCCTGCCCAATCAGCATCAGTATAGGCAGTAATAGAAGTATGACCAGCCTTACGCATCCATATACCTCTGCCTGGGGATCCTTTCAGATACTGTAAAATTCTGGTGACGACCTGCATATGTTGAGCCTTGGGAGCATGCATAAAATGACTTACCAAACTCCACTTTACGCAAAAGATTTAGTCAAGCCATGTGAGCTCATAACCACCTTCGTGATTGTATTTGAAGTCTATTGCCAAATTTTTGAAGCATGTTGAAGCCGTTTGTAATATGTACATGTACGAGTATTTATAATGTAATATAACATAGACATAAAGGTAGTTGCCTCCAGATGTATCATTTATTACTCATGCTAGTATATATGATGATAGTGTATGTATTTCTTTTCATATGATATGCATTCATTTCATGACATTATATACGCTCAACATATATTTTCTATCAGATCAATTGAATATTATACATGTGGACATGTTTTATAATGATGTATTTTTATAAATCTATTCATGTCATGTAATTGCACTGTAAAATTAAGTTTCAGGGTTCCCTTGCCTGAAATTTTGTTTTCTTTGTGGACTATATTCAGCAACACACCTTATTTCCTAGTTATCTATGACTATTGTTTAAAAAATCATACTAAGCAAAGCCTATAGCTTTAAGTAACTTTACCAAACCTATATAGAGCACAGTTTTTACAATACACAAAGCTTATTTCAGGATGAACTATCTCACTTTTGTAAGATTATACTATTTTCTGGTATTGCTAAGCGATTTTTGGTTTGTATACATAAAGTATAAACTATAAAATATTTGAAGACATTTTAAAGAAAGTTGATGACAACAGCCCTGATAAGCTGTTGCAGAACAAGAGTCTTTAATTTGGTGGCTACCTGGCTGCTTCCAATTAACCAAATCATCCTAGAGATAATAATCGAGGATGAACCAGTGGGAATGCCCATTCATAGGTGTTTGTTAACCTATTCTTCAAAGGATCTGTGTTGTAGAATATCCAATTTGTAGATCATACTACCATCATGGATCTTTCACATCCTTTAATATCTTTGCATCTGGTTTTCATATTGTGCACTGCAAGGCATGTCCAATCTTAATCCCTTTAGTTATGTTGCCATAAAACTTCTCTAACCTACTATCCAACATTATGTCACGAATGACAATTAAGTTAATTTTTCTCTAAAGAATGTTTTTCTCTAAAGAATTATTTCACATTTTTCTCTATACCCTGCATTCATGTTCTTGATATTTTTCAATATATAGAGAGTTCTCAAATGCAAGAGAGAATAATTTAGGGAATAGATAGGAAAATTTACAGAAAGGTCGATACGATCTGATTTACTATTGGCCAATATACGACTAGGCCAAACTCTAATGAATCTAATTAATTCAACGCTCTATGGATGTCTCCAACTAAACCAATTTAGGATCCTGGTTTCCTTTGAACATAACTTATTTGGATCATGCTGATGTTGTTCGATTATCTATATTGTAGGTTTTCAATAAATAAACAAGTGTGGGGATTCACTATTCTCGAGAACTTTGGAAGCCTCATCTTATTCAAATGAATTCAAGGCTTCTGAACAGTCACTTATAGTTGGGTCAGTCGAGTGAACTAATCAAGAACTCTGCAAGAATCCTTTGAGACAATAAATCTAAAATTTGAATGGAATTCTGAGAAGTTTTTCATCAATTGTTGTCCAATCAAATGAAACTATCAATAAATTTTCAATTTTCCTTATGAGAAAACAAGCATAGGAACCTAATAGGCTTCTGAATATAAGACCTTAAACGTCTTGAATGTTATAATTTTGACTCTAGTCCAAATAAAATCAACTAACAGTTGACATACTTTGTATGTGCACATGCAGGTGAGTTTTGTAAGACAAATTGATTGTAATGTTGTGGTCAGATGTTCAACTCTAGGTATTTTTGCACATATTTTACAAGAGACATAATATTTCCACAATCCATATTAGTCAAATCAAGAATGCTTCTAGATGCAGTTGTATAAGACTTCTATATTCAATTGCCTTTTGGAGACATTTTAACGACACATGCATAACGAAAGGTCAAGAAAATTGGCTTTAGGCAGATGGTTAATTTCTTTCATGTTTCAAATTGTACACTAATTTTTGCTTTTTATGTTTTCAGTTGGGTTTAGTGGTTCACGTTTTTAGTTTGATGGTTCCCTAAGAGAAGGATGATCACGTGTCAATTGAAAATAGATGTAGTTAGAGAAAATTAAAAAAATAGAGTTGTGCTTAAGCACCTCTATATTAAATAAAAAAATTGGGTAATATTTGCTAGTAGCTTGGCGGTGGAGAGTACTTTCATTCCGTGGTTGTATTTTAGCTACATAAAGTGACAATTCCTAGTGCTTCTAATCTTCCTTTGTATCTTGAGGAATTTAAAAAATGTAATAGTAGCCATCTTTCTAATAGTTTCCAAATAAAAAAACGTTAAGAGTCCTAGAATGATTCACAAAAAAACACTGGAGTAAGTGCAATATATTACATTATTTGAATCAGAGGACACAATGAGGTCAGCAATATGTATACGGTATAATATATGAGATTATGCTATTATATAAATCTCTTCTTAAAGTATGGTTTCCAAAGTTGACCGATACAATTTGAGCCATCAGTATAAAGATGAAAGAAACATTATAGTTTCATTTGATGCATTAGAAAAGATAAATAATTAATTCTTTCTGTGGGTATTCTATATACAATTAGACTAGCTTCCTTCTGTTCACTAGCATGGAGGAAATCCACCATCTTCGCATGCAAGAAAAAGAAGACCGTGTTAAAGGAACTATTTCAATCCTGTCTTTTTAATGGGGGTCTATTGTGATAATGTTATATGGTGACACCAAACATCACTGGTGATAACGCTTTGACATGAGTTTTCCACAGTCCACGTAGTATTCGAAAGATTGCGTCCAGAATCAATTGTGTGTGTTTTTTAATAAGAAACGTATACAATTGATTCTGGATGCAATCTTTTAGATAATGTTTTACCCAAGATTATTAGATAAGCGTAAAAAATGTGTCTCTATAGGGCTAGCTTTTATAATCAATATTGAAATCTAGTTTCTTAGACTGTAAGTTGATTAAGTTCCTTTTTATATTTCAGGATATTTAGGTTTTATATATATATGTTAGTTTTTCAGATTTTCCTTGCTAGCAGATTATATGTGCTTGCAGTGATATCTACGCGCCTTATTATGATCGAAAGGAATAAAAAAGAAGAAAATCTTCTTTATGTAGTCGTAGCATCTATTAATTTTCATAACAGTTCATTTTGTCCAAAAATATTTATTGACCAATATTTTTCATATCAATCCAAAACAAAGCACAGAATTTTCTCTTAAATTTTGTCGCTCAAATATTTTTGAACTACAATACTCACCACTATAATTAATGCAGTTATAATAAGTTAAATATATGTAAGCCTAGACGCTTCTTACACTCACATCAATGAGTATGCGTACATTTTTATTCTCCCCATTTAAATTGTCATCTATTAACCCGTCGCAAAGTAAAGTAATTGTCAATAGATTTATACTTTTAAATCAGACTTTAAAGCAGTTTAATACTCAAAAAATTTCTTATAATCTTGAATATTTTTCTAATAACAGTTTAGAATTTTTATTTAATTGTAACTATTATATTTAAGAAAAAAAAATTATATGTAAGGTTTAAATGCATGCATTATCATCATGTTTTTATAGTTTTACTATATATGAAATTTTTAAGGAAATATAATATAATATTCTAATTTATAATAGTAATATATCATTCTATAATATTTGTTATGGAAATATATATTAATTTAGAATATATTAGAATATTTAAAATATATATATATACATGATTTTTTATTTATAATATTTGTTATGGAAATACATATTAATTTACAATATTTTCACGCTTTTATAATTTTTAGAAGATTTTTAACAAGATTATCTTGAATATCTAATAAAAATAAATAAATAAATAAAATATTATATATAGGATGATAATAATGAATATTTTGTATTTAATGCAAAACTTGAATATATTTTTATTTTTATTATTATAATAAATAATTATTATTATTTTTTATTTAATTTCAATATATATCGTTGTTTGGCCATGGAGATACCTGAAATTTTTGCTTTGTTTTTAAAGATGTTTTAGAACTGTTATTTTTAGTATTATTTTTAATTTTAAAGTTGTTTTAAAGCTGTTATTTTTATTTTATATGGAGTCACTACCGTGTGCATTGCTATATAATGTACAAACTAGAAAGAATATTTACTCACATCAATGAGTATGTGTACATTTTTATTCTCCCCATTTAAATTGACGTATTGAATGATTTGAGATCCAAGTCATGTGCACTGAAGATGGGCCTCCACTGAGTGAGTAAGGGGACCAACGTACTGCAATCTATAAATAGATATGCCCTCAACTCTGCATTTGTCAACGGTGGTGCTTCTTTCTTACCTTAGACAAATTTAAGAGGCCCTCCAAGATATACACTAAAAGTCTCTTGCGGTCAAGCTTACATTTGCAGAGATTGTGGGTATTTGATATACACTTACAATCATTTTTGTGTCTGAATTGTTTTATGATTAATGTTTTGTTTTGTTTTATTTTCTAATTTGGATTTGGGTACTTTCGGTGAAGGTATATTTACAATGATCGGACAACATTTGAGAAGTTGGTTGATAATTACTTATGCCCTAGCGAGTCTTCTTTTTCCATTATGTTGATAGCTTGAATTGTTAAGATAAGTTATATTTATCTCATGTCCTATTTAGTCCTCTTAATTAGCTATTTTCATGTGCATTTGCTCTTGTAAGAACCCATGGGAAAGCATCTATGACGACAGTTTTATTTATTGTTATATTTGTCATGGAGTGAATTCCCCCTTTTTTGGTGATGTTAAGCCTAAAGCACGACATTATGAATGCTTGCCTTTACCATGTTATTGAGTTTGTCAAATGATTTTGCATTGTATCTGGCACTTCTGGAGATACTTCTAAGATTTTCCTAAATTCTAATGAACTCTCAGACAAGGGCTTAAAGAAAAAAGGTAAGATGATTCCTCTTTCTTTTCAGGTCACCGCTAGAAGGGATTAGAATGAGAGGGTTTTCAATTACATGTATTCCTGTTGAAGATCCACTTTGTGAATCGTAAGCTTTTAGAGGTGAAATGTTATCGTATTGGTCTTGCATGGCAGTAGCATGGTTTGTAGCAATCGTCATGAATGGGGTAGCAACTCGGTAGTTTATCAACACTAGTTGGGTTGTGCCTAACTCTTGCTCCATGGTTTACAATGGTTGGGCTGGGAAGAACCATTCCTTATCAGTGACACACTTGGTAACATTTTTGTTGTTTGTTTCCTTCTTAGTGAATTGTATTCTTAGAAAGAGTTTTTAATTGTTTGTTGATGGTGAGAGTGCAGTGTTCAAGTACAATCTAAGCGAGGATTTGAGAATTTTCCACCCCATTAAACTCCCAGCTAAAGATGAAACTGGAGATAGAAGACCAATGTATTATTTCCAACATTCATAAGTACTCTCTCAAGTTGTCTGCTACATTTAAATGTTCTAATCGGTTCTACAGTGAACGAGAGAGGCAATGTAGTGGAAAATGAATTAACTATATCTGTGAATGAATTAAGTTCATTCTTGATTTATCTCCAAAAGAAATGCATGAAGTAAATGATTGAAATTGAATCTGCTCCTCAAATTTTGTGTAATCTTGCATGTGCTTGCTCAGACATAGTTGGACATTTATATTTGAAAATGTGAATGCATATACATATATTTAGAATTGATTATATAAAATTTTGTTGTGAAAAGGAAGGGAAGTTTATTTAGTAGATTAAAATATCAATTCAAGTTGTGGTTATCAATGTTTTGTATTCAGTTTAGATTTTCTTAGAGTACAGAAAATCATCGATATTATTCTTATGCCTAGAGACTTTTGAGCTTTGCAATTGTGACCAATGTGAAAGCATCATTCACAAGTGGCTTTTTTGGATTTCTTTATCAAGTGTGAAGTGTATGGATATGAAAAGTAGTGGCATTCAGATCGAGGTTTTCAAGTCTCTATCTTTTCATGTGTTACACTTAAATCTCTAGCTCTCAAGAATTTTAAGATGAGAAAAGGGTTTCTCTCAACTTGTAACATGTTATCTTGAACACGTTTGAGTAAGTGAGAAGGCATTTGATTTGAATACTTCTTTCATTTATATTGGTTCTTTTCTTTTTGATTCAGTAGAAAGTGATTTCATCATTAGTAATTAGATATGACAAGATTTATGAAGCATCAAAATATATGATTTTTTTTATATACTTTCTCTATAATGCTTATATATTATTTCTTTTAGATTTGTTTGAATTATACTTTAACTTCTTTCCTATTTGTCATTGTTCTTTTTAAATCTATTTTTTAATGAAATAAAATCTCTTTAATATAAATTAAATTATTATAATCAACTTTGACTCTAATATTTAAAAATGATTAAAACCTAAATTATTTAACTTATAATAAAGCTTAGTGTTTTTGACTAGAGGTAAATAACGGGTTTTGAAGGGGCCTAAAACCTTTTACAAAAAAGGCAACTGAAACAAAAGATAACTATGTACAGTAAGTATAAATCAGCCCAAACACAGCTTACCCACAACAAAAAGTCAGCCAAAAAGGAGGAACACAACCATCAACATTACATATTCTTCAATATATCTGCAGCCTCCACATCGCACACTACATCTTTCTAACCATCATCAAAGGCATCATAAATTTCTTTCACAAGCACACCAGCCAGAGCTTTGGTCATGTTATGGGTCCTGGCCCCAAGCCTACCCACATTTACCTTGGTAATCAAAACATTATTTACTTCGTCACCCTTGTCATTAGACACCTCTCCCTCCAACAAGTTGCCAGCAACACCAATCTCACCAAACTAAACAGTCTCCTTGCCTTTTTTGGCAGTTTCCAAAAGGGGAGGTAATACCAACAAAATAAAAAATACCCCTAGATTTTGCCACCTCCCCACCCTTTTCCATGTTATCATAAAGCTTCTCCAAATGAGTTTCAAGGGAGAGAACCCTACCTTCAAGATTCTGCTTCATAATAAACATTTCATCCACCACAATTTTTAGAGAATTCATCAAATTATCAATCTAGTTCTAGCCAGGAGACTCATTAGCTTTACTCAACATACCATGAACTTTCACATTAGTCATCTTCAGTTCGTGGAACAACCATTTAAATAACTTATAAAAAACAATGGAACCCTCTCTAGTAGTTCCCAAAACATCCGAAATATTTTCCTTATCAATGTTGAAGACTCCCTTACCCAGAGCATCCTCCTCATGAGAGGAACTTACCTTATCCTAACTGACAGAGACTTCCTTCCCCTTTCCAACAGTTTCCGGAGTTTGGAATTTTTTAATAGACTCTGCAATTTCCACAAAAACCTCCTTTCTTTTCTTCTGCCTATCCAGGTCCACAACAAGAGAATCCTCAACACCATGCCCCACCTCAGCCACAACCTTCCTTTCCATTAGCAAGCCCAGAACCTCAATTGGAGAATCCACAGCACCAAGTTTGCTCATAATCTTAAGAGGAGACTTCATCTCCAGCAATTGGCTCTCAAACTTAACAACCAACGCCCTATTACTTCCCTTCTCCAACTCATTTTTCTCCTTCAACCCCAAAATAGGGGGAGGTGAATAAACCTCACTAGCCACTTCATTCTACTCCTTCATGCAACTCATCAACATTTCAGCACCTGGCTCCTCACTACAAGTTTCAAAACCCTTGTTAGGGCTCAGTTCCCCTTTTTTAGACTTCCCAAAAGTAGGGGTTTCCTCTTCCATGGTAACAAGAGAGTCTGGCACATAGTCAACATCCTCCTCAAATTCTAACTCCTTATCTAGGATGAGCTTCCTCTTTTTTCCCTTCTTCCTAGCCCGCTCCTCCTCAGAGACCTTATCATATTCTTCCTTTGGGTTCTTCTACTTACCCTTAGGGGTAGTAATTGGCTTGACCACTTCAAAGGCTTTAGTGTAATAAGAGATTAAAAGGATAAGCCCCACACACAAAACAGGGTTCTTTGGGTTCTTCTTATGGTCTTTGAGGCCAGAATCTAGGGAAACCAAAAGATAATAGGGAAAAAAAATCATTTTCTTATGGCGAAAGTGATTGAGCATAATGAAATGATAGGCGGGTATGTGCAAGATCATCATGGAAAAAACAGGCCCTTAAGTGGCAAAAAATTCAGAAAAATCAGAGTTAGGCAACTTGATGTAAAAATTTGAATAAGTTATCTATATTATTTCAAAAATATGTAAGAATAGAATC
>VDFB02217749.1:0-14550 GCA_007258455.2 Sequoia sempervirens
CTATGTCATACGCCGCGAAGGAATGCCACGTGGCGGTTGCCCGCGATATCGCAATCCTTTGATTTATCATCGCTGGATGGCGGGCACCGTCGATCTTTTTACCATAAAGCCTGCACCTTAAAAAATGGTCGACGTCCTTTCCTTTAACTGTCGAGCAGCTTTTCCCTTAAAATCATAACATCTGCGTTGAAATAAAACACGTGCATCTTACAAGCGCATAAGTAATCCGCCTCGTAATACATTTAAAACCGGCGAACACTTTTTTCACTCCTTAGGCTTCATTGCATGAGACACGTGGCAAGCACCCGTGACATCGCCATCCCAAAATTCCTAATCACGGGATGGTGGGAACCGTCAATCTTGAAGAGATAGCTCATCAATGGTCACGCAGATTTCATCCTTTATGAAGGGCATGTGGCACCCGCCTGTGATATCGCGTGCGGGATCCCCGTGAATTCACCGACGCTGGATAATGGCACCGCTGACTGCCTTTAACACAGCCGCCAGCCATGTCATTAACCTTCGAGCAACTTTTCCAAAGAGATTATAACATATCCGTTGATTTAGAACATGTGCGTCTCGAGAACACTTTAGTAATCCGCCCTTTAATACATTTAAAGCCAGCTAGTGTTTCCTTTACTCTTTAGGCTTCATCGGATGAAACACGTGGCCCCCGCCCGTGATTTCGCAATCAACCTAAGCACCATCGTGGGATGGCAGGGAATGACTCAGATCAAATGGTAGTTGGTCGTAATATATTCAAATTTGATCCTCGACATCGCGGGCGCCCACCCGCGGATTTCACATCCTTGAATTCCCTCGACACGATGTATGTGCACCGTTGATATCTGCAGGAAATAGATCAACGGCAGCACTAAATCAACCCTTGCAAAATAAAACATTCATTAAAAGGATTAAATAGTTATGTTTTAAGAATTTAGAAACGAAATTATTGATGAGGTGGGACTTTTGTGTAAGAAGAACAAATGATTAAGTAAGGATCGTATTTGTTGTTACAACTTTAGTTGTAATATATTAAATTATATTTTAGGTGGTATATATGTTACATATATATTGTAGATATATTATAATATTATAATGATGTTAAAATTATATTTTAGATATTATATATGTTACATATGTATTATATAGTGTATATATTATAATATGTTGTTAAATTAATAATATAATATATTAAAAATATATTATTTATTTGAATTTGTTATTAGATTATTTTATATATTTGAATTTAATAGAATGGAAAATATAAAAATAGACAAGCTAAGTTAAATGATTTATATTGGTAACATAGGAGACAAAAATTAAGAGAAAATATGTTATTCTAAATTATAAAAAATAAAACTATATGCTACTTATAACACTATTTTTTCATAAAGTGACTATTTAAATTTCAAACAAAACATAAATATTAAAATATATAACATAAATTTTAATTTATTTTAAAATATAAAAATCTAATTAAAATGTGGTAATTTGTTTTTTAGAGTTTAGACTTAGATTTCTATTTTCCCTATTTTTATTATTTTGATCTTGCATGCTTACATTAACCATTATTCATTGATACATAGGAGAGATAATATTTTTTTTTTATTTTGATTAATCAAAAAAGGTAAGTATTAAAGATTGAATAAATTAAAAATCATAATAAAAGATTGATTCAAGAAGAAAATTATTAAAATTAAAATTATTTATATTAATAATTAAAATATAAGATAATAAAAAAATTAAAGGAGTTGAGAATTTTTAAACTTAATTATTATAGTGGATGTCTTAAACAATTATTCTTTTGGAAATATCAAAACTAAGAATGAAACCAACATAAAATTTTAATAAAATATATTTCAATAAAATGATGTGTACACTAAGTTAAAGCATTTATATTGCTAGTCAAATAGTATGTAGGGAAAACGAAAACTAAGAGATAAAAATATTTAACAAATAAAAATATATACTATCTATAGCAACAATTTTTTTGGGGCTAGAAATTTATAAATTATAGGTTGGATGGTAAGGCTAACAATTTTTGTTGTGGTTTGTATTTTTCTTTTGTGCTTTGTTTGTGCTAGGTTGTTGCCCATCTGTCTTTCACTCTCTTTGTTTATGCTTGTGCTTCTCCTTTTAGTTGTTTAGTTGTTTTGTGGGTTGAGGTGTCTATGCTTTTTCTAAACAAAACCATTTAAAATTAAATTATATGAGTAGTCAAATGCTATGCAAAAAATAAATAAATAAAAAGTCTTACTTTGTAAAATTGGAAAACCTAATTATTATAATGATGAGTTTGTTTATATTAAAAGGAAGGTAAAGATCACATGAATTATTCACACTTATAAAATTGGAAAACATCCTACTTATAGCAACACATTTTTTTCACTTATTAAATAGTGACTATTAAAATTCCTAATAAAATAAATAAATATGATAGTATAGCATAATAGCTCAAATTCTAATTAATTTAAAAATATCAAAATATAATTAAAATAATAAAAATAATTACCATGTATACCACTAACCTAAACTAATGAAAAAAGAGATAAAAAGTCTTACTTTGTAAAATTGGAAAGTCATTCAGTCAAACTGCATCTTATAGAAACTAAAAATATATACCTTTACTTGGTAAAATTGAAAAACCTAATTATTATATTAGCACATTACATTTTTTATGTATTAAGAATGTAGAAATTATTATTTAAAAAATATTATTTATTAAAAATTTAACTCTTTTTTATGAAAACAATGAAAAGAATAGTCAATTTATAAAAGTAATCTAAAAGAATGTAAAAAAAATCTAAATTATATATAAAATAAATATTTCAAAATATAAAATATAAGTATAAATTTAATGAATAGGTTGAATGATAAGATTAGCCATAACATCTAAAAATTAAGTTATTCAAAAAAGACTAAAATTTAAATATAAATTTGTTGATTAAACTATAATCTTCTTAAAAAATAAAAATATTAATATCAATATAATTTAACTATTTTAATTTAAAAATATTTTAAATTAATATGAAGTATGATTTGTACGTTACAATATATATAAGATTAATAGATGAATACTAAGTATGATTTGTTACAATGTAAGATTATACAAGTGATAAGATTAATAGATAAATACTAAGTATGATTTGTTACTATGTAGGATTACCCACCATTCCATAATAATCGTTAATAGAAGTAATGGAAGTGCCAAAATCGCTTATATCGTGAAAATTGTGTACCACTAGGATTCAAGAGAATTGATTTTTGAAATATATTTGTTATATAATTTGATCTATACATTGATAATAGATTGAAAGAATTCAAATAGAAAAAATTATTCAAGTTCTCATTGTTAAAGTGAGAGTTATTAATAACTAGTTAAATTTCGTGAGTTCTATAGTTCCTTAAGGTGAACTAAAAATTATATTTATAGAAGAAAAAATAAAATAAATCTACTTTTGTTTTATAATTTCACTTTTAACTTTAAATGTATGTTCACTCATTAAGTTTCTATTTTTTTACAATCAGATTTTATTTTAGATATTTGTTTATAAATATAAAGATGCATTAAAAAATATATTAGAAATATTTTCTTTTATATTATATAGTACATCTCATAACACACTTAACATAGAATAATTTCACAATATCACTTGAACATTCATAACTTAAACTCTTATACACAATATCAAGTTAATTATAAAACACATAAAATTATTTATAAGCAACTTAAATTTTTTAACAATTTAATAAAATATAATTTAATATAATTAAGAAAAATTAAATAAGATTCTATCAAGAAAAAATCAATTATAAATTTACTTACCAATCTATTTTAACCATCAAAAAAAAATTAATCATTAGTGATTGCAACATTATTGGCACATCTTTTAAACTGACAAATAAACATTGAAAACACATTTATTTTTTAGTTCCTGCCAAGGGAACTATGTGACCCCTTTTCCTTAACAAGTTATTAATAACTTTGATTTTAACAAATGAGAACTCAACTTTTTTTCTGTTTGACAAATATTTGTATATAGTTAAAGTAAATTTTGCAAGATTTTAACTTTTCAAATTTAAAAATTAATTTTCCTAATTTTATTACATACAAAACTTTGAGTGATATGCTAAGGATTTTCAGAAAGCACAAACTTTTTTTATTTTTTTTCACTCTTGTAATTAATCTATTCTCAAGCATTTTCAATCTTTTATTAGTTCCAAATGTAGGAACTATAGGCACCACCAAATCTTGAATTTGACCACAAGACTGGCCCACACCACTTGAAGACACCAACCTGATATGATTTGAATTAATTTCATTAACTTAGGTTGTTTATTTCACAATTCAATGAGGTAAACCATACTAACTATTTTGAAAAATTAAATTACACTATAACTATAATTATTTTTATTAAATTACACTATAAAATAAATTACTTTTATTGGGGTCATTTTACTAATTACTCCCTCACATTGGGTAATGAATATTTATTTACTATTTTCCTTTGCATTATTAAAATAATAATAATAATTAATAAAATTTATAATACTTTGAATAACAAATGCTAACTAATTAATCAATATAACATCAAAATTCAACTATTTTAATTACCTTATTACTAAATTGATTTGTAGCATAAATTTAATTGAGCCAATTTTTCAAAATATTAATACCAATTACTCAAAAATTACTTTAATATAAATTAATTAATTATTATTTAAAAAATAAAATAGAAACCTTTGTAAATTATTTTATATTATAATTTAAATAAATTAATACTAATCACCTCTCTCTGTCATAAATTAATTCTAAGACAACACTTATTAAACATATATTTAAACTAACAAATTTTCAATTGCTTTGAAATTTGAACTAACTCTAATTACTAAGATACGTTTTGCAAAATAAATGAATTAAGACTAGAATAATTATTTAGAATAAATACTAATTACTTATATAAAATATAATTTATTATTTTTGAAAATCAACTTTAAAATTAACAGTAATTACTTTTAAATCAAATTGAAATTAATATTAATAAATTAATCATTTAAATCAATCACAAATTCTATATCTCTCAGTCCTAGATGAGCATGTCTCAAATGATGATGTGAATTAATGTACCCATGCCATTGTTCTCATTTGCAGTAAAAGATGGTTAATATATAGAAAATTAAGCCGGTATTGGCATGGTGTGTTGGTTTATAGGTGGCATTGTTGTGCTTTCCAGAAAGGTTCAAACCCCGTTGGGGTGGTATTGTTGAATGGTTGTATCCGGTTCATAGCTCCAGTCAAAAGCGTTTACCCCTTGAATAAAAAAATATATATAGCAAATTAAAACTATTGTTTCTACTTTTGTATGATCCTAGTGCTAAAAGAGAATACCAATTAGTTGGTCATGTTTCCTATGAAGAGGATTCAAGAATAACTTCATCAATTAATCCTCTACCTTGTGGTCTTGGTCTAATGAATATTGCAATGCTTTTGTCCACTACTCTACAATCAACAAAACAAGCATATGGGTTCAATTGAGATTTCTGATGTTTGATCCAAGCCTTTTGCAATACACAACAAATACAAACAAAACTATTCTAAAACTTTATGGTAGGAACTTCGCTGCTCTGCAGCTCTTGTTATATTATAACATTCATAACTTAAACCTTTTTATACACAATGTCAAGTTAACTATAAATTGTATAGAGTTTAGATTTGCTATATCTCTCATATATCAACATAGATAAATTTGAAAATATTTTAAATTATATAATTTCAAAAAAAAATTGAATGAATTTATAGAAGACTATTTTTATTAAAGTGATAGAATCTAATCCCAATACTAACATTAATTATAAGTCTAACCATAACCTCAACCCTAAAACTAACACTAATTAACTTCAAACCTAACTCTAATTTTATATCCAACCTAAACATAACTATGATTCTAAAACTAACATTAATGAAACCCTAATTGAACCATAACCCTAACCCTAGTACTAACCCTTGCCCCAATTGAACCCTAACACTAACCTGAAGGTCTATCATAGAACCTTAATCTTCACCTCAACCCCAACCCTAATCCTAATAGAATCCTATACCTAATTTTAATTAAAGTCTAACCCTATTTGAACCTTAAACTTAATTGAACTCATGTTTAGGGTAAGGGTTCAATTAAGGTTAGGGTTGAATTATGGTTATGATTAGGGTCAAAATTCAAATAAGATTATGGTTGGAGTTTAATTAAGGTTGCTATTCACTTAGGGTTAAGGTTCAATTAGTATTCAATTTGGGTTAGGGATCACTACTTGCTATAATTCAATAAGGGTTTAATTAAGGTCATTAAGGCCATCTTAAATTAGGGCTAGGATTGCGCTAGGGTTCAATTAAGGTAAGGGTTATTGTCTATTTTAGGTTAGGGTTCAATTAGAGTTCTCTAGGGTTTTGATACAAATTAGGGTTGCCACCATACCAATTAGTGTTAGAGTTAGGGTTATAATACGAGTTCAATTAGGTTAGGGTCAAGGTTTAATTAGTGTTAGAGTTAGGGTTGTAATAATAAAATTTTCCATAATGATATGGAAAGGCATTCAATTGGATTCATATACAAATGCGTAAATAAGAATTGATAATTAAGAATTCTCTAGAACTAAAGTTATAACAACAAATACAATCCTTAGCTTAATCATTTGTTCTTGTTAGGGTTGGAATAAGAATTTAATGGGTCCAACTGAGACTTAGGAAATAAAACCCTGCAGAGGAAATAAAGCATTAAAATCAAAGCTGGGTTTTAATTTTAATCTGGTGACGTAAGCCTAAGCCATTAACTCCAGTGGTCATGTCGCCGACGGCTTAGCCAAAGCCTTTCATTAAATACTAACCGTAAATGTAGGTTTTCCGTGATTCTAAGATATGGGAGAAGATTCGACGCTCCGCATTCTCGCCAACCGGCAGACCTGGGCGGTGTCACTGTTATTTACGCAGATCGCCAGTGCTGGCCGAAGGTAGTCCTTCCGTGATGGAATGTGGGGCCCAATCTCCACTCTTGAGCTCATAACCCGCGTGGTTTTAGATCGACAACGAAGATCAAAAGCTAATGGTAATGGCAAGAGGAAGATGAAGGTTGGTGAAGCATTAATGAATTATTCCTTGCTCGTGTAGACACGTCGATCTCAATCTGTGTGAAGATGTTATTGTTCGCAATCTTGAAGGGTGATCTTTGGATTCTCATGTAGCTCTAGTTAAACGGTAACAGTACATACGCCGCCAAATTGCCATGTTTGCACATGCATGTTTATTAAGCATTGATGAAGGTTGCCATTACCTTGCACAATAAATAGAAGAGGAATCTACTACTAATAGTGTCATTCTTGTAGCAGTTAGAGCACTTCGTGGGTTCAGTCTAATCAACTTTGAGTGGTTGTCTGAGAAGAGAAAATGAGTAAATCAGTAAGGAGGTCTGTTCGTTTGAGCTCACAAAAGCCCCGTCCTGCTATTCAGGAAGGTGCCTTGGTTGAGCAGCTAATGTTCGTTGACAGTAACCTTCTAATGCTTATTGCGTGAGAAGGTTGCAATTTCGTGACATTGTCGCCAACCGGGTAGATGACAAAGGCAAGCAATCGGTGTGCTCTGATGAGGAAATGATATCTGTGGGCATATCAACTGTTAAACCCCAAGCAGGCGGACTAGAACCATATTGGGCAAGGACAAGAAAGAAGACGAGGCTGAGAGTCTACCGTATTGGGCAACAACTAGAAGCGGACGTGTATACCAGGGTCGGAGTGTTGGGAGTCTACCGTATTGGGCAACAACTAGAAGCGGGCATGTATACTAGGGTCGGAGTGTTGGTAAGGGAATGGTGGCGGGTAAATAAGAAGTTGTTGTTGTGCCTTCGTGGCAATTTGGTTTCCTGGCATCTTTGTGTGGATAGCGAACAGGGGGTTTTGATGACAATTTGTGTTCCGTTTTCTTTTAGAATTCCCCAGTTCGTGCGCCAGGATTTTGATGACAATTTGTGTTCCCCTTTCTTCTAGCTTTTCCCAGTTTGTGCGCCACCATGTTTTGCAGATTCAACATGTGGGAAGTTTTGAAAGGAAATTCAATTGCAAATGAGATTTTGTTCAAATTAAAACTCCAAAGGACCGACTCGAACCGTATTGGGCAACAACTAGAAGCTGGCGGTATACCTAGGTCGCAGTGGTAAGGAATGGTGCATGGGTAAATAAGAAGTTGTTGTGGTGCCTTCGCAGCAATTTTGGTTGCTCCTGGATTTTTTGGCGCGATAGCCACAAGGAGTTTGATGACAATTTGTGTTCCCTATTCTTTACGCCACCCCAGTTCATGCACTATAAATGTTTTGCAGATTCAATGTGTGGGAAGTTTTGAAATGAAATTCACAAATGCAATGGAGATTTTGTTCAAATGAGATTTTGTGGTGAAATTACATTTGAGCCTGAAGCTTGTTGCTCCCTTGGCATATAAAAGGGAATTCAACGCTCATTTGTAGGGAGAGAACTGATGAAAGCTCTAGCTAGGTTTTGAGTTGAATATATGGGTAGAATCTGTCCTCTGATGAGGAAGTGATATATGTGGTTCCATTGGCTGTTAAAACCCCAAGCGGACAGAATAGAATAGATAGCCTGTTTTGAGTTTTGGATGAATATATGCAAATTATCTTAATTTGTATGTAGATATGACTTATAAGCATGAATAAATGTATAATTCTAATATATTTTCTCCCCTTATGTGGATTTGAGTGAATTTTGAATGAAATGTTAATGAAGTTGTCATTCTTCTTTTGAGAATGAAATGTTTATATTGTAAGATGCGATTTGAACTTAAGACCTCTCAAAAGAGAGGCTTCGTAGCTTGCCGCTGTGTTGTGGGGTCATCCCCAATTTTATAAATGCTTTTAAATATGTGAATTAAGTGTTCTTTTCTTTGGTTCAAATATGTGTACAAAATAAAACTAGTCTACAAACTTCAATCTATAATTCCAATAATCAACTACTGAAAAATTAATATTTGAAATTGATTATCTTTTAACATTTACACTTTATTATGGATTGACAATGTTTACAAACATCATTTTTTTTAAAGCAAAGGCGGTAAGCCTATATATTTATATATTAATATAATAAGACTGAATATACATAGTATTACAAAATCTACTAAATTGTGAGGTTTGTGTTATCTTCATTTAGATCCCTAGATGGTCATGAATAAATGTCTCAAAGTATTGCTTTGGTTCATATCCATGTCTAAGAAACGAAACTAGTGTGCAAATATAAAACTATACCATAAGAATCAACTAGTAAATAATTGATGTTTAGCATGTACATGTGTTGATCTTCTAATATTTGAACCTCAATATAGATAGAAAGTGTTTAGTAACATTTTTAGGGAATATAGATTGAAAGTGTTTAGTAACATTTATAGGGAATGTGCTAAATTGTGAGGATTTTGTTCTCCTCAATTAGAGCCCTAACCAAACCAATTCCATGACATAGGAATAATGATTAGAGACATGATGATATATGCTATGAGAAAATGTTATTACATTTTTGTCAATGAAAATGTTCTTTTGATAAATCCTCATTGTCCTAATAATTTTTGATCATTTTAAATGCTTAAATGATTTTACTTAAGTAAAATACAACATGCAAATCAAGACAAACATGCATTAGGTAATCTCACAATGATTAGTGGGAGGGCGCTGTCAAGATTTAAATTGAATTTAAATTTTAAATGTGTAGGGTTGATAATTTCTACGTCAAGTTTGCACTAGTAGATCTTATGCAAGGTAGGGTAATGTCATGAGATTAATTCACACAAGAATATCCCACTTGTAGACTCGTTATTGAACAAAGGACAATCTATTCAAAGTTTACCAAAAATAGTAATGAAAAGGGCATGAATAAATATTTTTTCTCTAAGATTGATGTGCATGTGAACTTCTATTATGGTGTATGTTAAAGTAAACAAGATATCAATGAGGAAACTATTTAAGTAATTTTAAATACTAAAAGATATAGATTTACTTAAAATATATATAGTTTACAATTATATTCTCCTTCCAATAGTAACTCCACCAAAAGCATACAAAATTTAAAAAATATGTAATGAATAACATATATCAAACATTTAAAATAAATATGAGAATTTTTTTGTTTAGTTGTGTTTTTGTATCAATTTATATATATACATATATTATAACTAAATTCTAGATAGATTCTTATTTTCTCAGTATTTGGAGATCATTATTTAGTTCCCCTTTTTTCCGTCAATTTCCTTATATAATATTACACCTCTTTCAATGCAAAAGAGTCTATATCTAATCACTTGCTCAACCTAGATTTCATAGGCTTTTCTAAATGACTTATATTTGTTAAACCTTTCAATCACACAATTATCATTACATAATATCTCTAAATCATCAAAAACCAAAGATCCATCTAATGCATGTGTTAAAATATTTAAATTATTTTTAATATAAGAAGTTAATATTTGCTAAAAAAATTAATTGATGGGATCTTGCTAAAAAAAATTTCTGCTATCAATTCAAAAATAGGATTCCAATGTTACCAACTCAAGGTCCCTATTCCAGGTTGTGCAGAAAAAAGAGCCTTTGATGGAAGGAGATCAAAGAATTGCTTCAATAAGATTTTATCTCCATCTAATCTCAATTGCATGAGTCCTTGAATGAGGAGTTGGTGAGATTCAAGCATAATTTGAGAAATTTGTAAATTAAGAAGATTGATGGTTTAAAAGTTAGGGCTAAAATAAATTGGCTAAAAAATGGAGATAAAGGCTTTGATTTCTTCTTTAATTATATAAAGGAGAAAAATGCTAGGGAAAAAATTGGATCAATCTAGGTCAATAATCAACATATAAATGCTCTTTCTTTGGTTATAAATGAATTTCGATCTTTCTATACATACCTTTTTGGTTATAAATGAGTTTCGATCTTTCTATAGTATATTTATATATATATATATATATATATATATAGAAAAATTTAAATGCAAGGGATTCAAGTACATACCTTTGCTTTTGTTAATGTTGATGAAGATACAAATGTGGATGAAGTGCCAAATTTGATGACACGATCTTCCTAAAAACTGGAATATCTTTGGTCTATGTGGCACTTGAAATTTTCTACAAAACTATAACTAACTCTACCTCAGATTTGTGACTTTGGACCTATTTTGCATCAATAAATATGAGCTTTGACACATGCCTCCTAATCTAGCATACAATATGTACTTAAATGCTCAAAATAGTTGGGAGTAGTGTTGAGATTGGTGGATCTTTGGGAAGGTCGAATGCTTCACCTTTGTATCTTTATCAAGATGCCTATTGACTTGAAAAAATGCATACATTTTCATGTTTATGAATTTGGAAAGCAATCAATTTGATTTCATTATTGTTTGTGTCACTGTTTATCTCAATTCCCATATATAGGGGTACACATTGAAATTTGAAATCATACCAACTTGTCTATAGCAGCAATGAACCTTGTCTCATGAGTAATGTGCTCTAACCATAACCCTAACTATATATTAACTCTAACCCTAGCCTAACTATGTCTGTGAGGCTAATCCCTAACCTTAACTATATCTCTTAACCTTAACCCTAGCCTAATCCTAACTAAATATTGTTGATATAATTAGAGTTAGGATTAGGATAGTCATTAGGGTTAGGATTAAGATTAGGGTTATGGTTTAATGGAGTTAGGATTGTGATTAAGATTATGATTATGGTTAGGATTAGGATTAGAGGGTTAGGGTTAGGATTAGGGTTAGATTTAGGGTTAGGGCTAAGATTAGGATTAGGGTTCGGTTTTAGTTTTTATTTAGGGTTAGAATTGGGTTAGGGTTGAGGTTAGGATTGATTGGATTAGAGTCAAGGTATAGTGGGTTAGGATTAGGATGGTATTAGGGTTCTGATTAGGATCGTGTTAGGGTTAGGAGTTAGGGTTAGGATTTAATTAGGTTAGGATTGTGATTAAGATTATGATTATGGTTAGGGTTAGGATTAGGAATAGGATTACGGTTAGGGTTTAATTAGGTTACGATTCTAGGATTACGGTTACGCTTAGGCTTAGGATTAGGGTTAGGATTGTGATTAGGGTTATGGTTATGGTTAGGCCCTAATCCTAATCTTAATATTAATCCTAACCTTAATCCTAACCCTAACACTAACCATAACCTCACCTAACGTGCTTAGTAACTAACTTTCACAACCCTATTAGGTCATGATAAACCTATTCACGATAAATAACTAGCCAGTAATCCCAATTCTGCTCTAAGCCTAGCAAATTACTATATTTATCATTTATAAACTTATCCCTAACCATAATCATAACCCTAACCCTAACCCTAATCCTAACCCTAAAACTAACCCTAATCCCTATTCATGATGATAACCCTAACCCTAATCCTATTAATGATTATAAGCCTATTGGTGATGATAACCCTAACCCTAATCTTATTCGTGATGAATAACTTCATTATGATGATAACCCTAACTGTAACCATAACCATAACCCTAACCCTTACAGTAACCCTAACCCTAACCCTAACCCTGATCCTACTCGCGATGATAAACCTATTCGTAATAATAACCCGAACCCTAATCCCAAATTTAACTCTAACCTATCCCTAACCTTAACCCTAACCCCATTCCCAATTTTAACTCTAACCTATCCCTAACCTTAACCCTAACCCTAACCCTAACCCTAATTCCTATTTGTGATGATAAACGTATTTGTGATGATAACTTGAACACTACTACTAACCCCAACCCTAACCCTAATTATAAACCCTAAATGAATTATAAACCTAACCGTAACCCTCATTAAACACTAATTTCAATCATAAGTGTAATCAAACCTTAATGATAACCTTGAATCATAATTCTATTTCAACCCTAAACCTAGCCCTAACACTAATTTGTTAAATATAGTATGCTAGTTTTAATATATTAATTTAAAAACTTATGATAAAATTTAACCCTAACTGTAATCGTAGTTGTGCCCTAGCCCTAATTTGACCCTAACCTTATTTGAACCCTAACCTTAATAGTAATATTAATTTAATCCTATAGCTAATCTTAATTGAACCCTAACTGTAATTAAATCTTAATCTTTACCCTAACTCCAACCCTAATTTAATGTTAATAGAATCATAATCCTAATTAAGTTCATATTATATAACTTATATAACATTAAAAATAAATTCCATAAATAACCCTATCTTTAATCAATTTTATTATATGTAACCATAATCAAAACCTAACATTAATTGAACCTTAATTAAAACCTAACCCTAATCCCAAGTGAACATTATTCCTAACCCTAAATGAACCCTAAGCTTAACCAAAATGTAAGCATTATTGAAGGCTAACCCCAACACTAACCCTAACCCTTATTGAATTGTAATAGTAATTGCAACCCTATATGAACCCTAACCTTGCTTGATCCTAGAACCCTCACACAAATCTAACCATAACCCTAAATCAACCCTAATCATAACCATAATTCATTTTGTAAAACTAATTGAACCCTAACCTTGAAAAATGTAATCCTAGCCTTATCATTATAATAAGTTTTAGAGTTATGGTTAACTTAAAATAATAGATGTCTATTATTATGATAATAATTATAGTTAGGATTGTAGTTAAGGTTATAGTTAAAACATAATTTGATAACTTAACTGTATAATTATTTATAGTTAATCATTATTAATTTATTGTGAATTAAGTGTAACCTAATAATAGGTTAACCTTGATTAGAAATTAATCAAATTTATTATTATTATAATTATTAACATTAAGGTTAACTTATGATTTTGATTATTATTATTTTAATTAGTAATAGTAAGGTTAACTTATTATGAATTTGATTTTTATTATTATAATTATTAATAGTAAGGTTAACTTATTATGATATTAAATTATTAATTATAAATATATTAATTCAAATTATTTATTATGATATCCTTCTCGAGGCGCCTAATTTTTAATCAAATTTTTATTATAAAAATTGAATAGGCACCTTTAGAAGGATATCTCTCGGCGCATTTTATATATCTATTATTAAATAAAACATTCATTTAAGGAAAAGGGAACATTACTAGGCAGATGGAAAATTTCCTCGGGCCCCACCTTGTACAGTCGACGTGGCAGCCGCCCGTGATTTCGCAATCAACCAAAGCAACCATCGCGGGATGGCGGGGAACGGCTCAGATCAAAGGACAGTTGATGAGCGATGCGTGCATATTTGATCCGGATGGGACGCGTGTCGCCCATACCGACTCGCCATCCTACAATTCACGATCATGAGATGGCGGGAAACCATTGATCTTGAAGGAATTTTGATCGACAATAGCATGAATTTCATCCTTCTGAAAATAAAAACATTCATTAAAGGGAAAGGGGACATTACTAGGCAGATGGAAATTTTCCTCGGGCCCGACCTTGTATAGTCCACGTGGCAGCCGCCTGTGATTTCGCAATCAACCAAAGCACCATCGCGGGATGGCGGGGAA
>VDFB02217751.1:0-12034 GCA_007258455.2 Sequoia sempervirens
TTAATTTTAAATCTGCATTTAATAAGTCACTTAAAATATAATATTATTTAATTAATAATATTTCCTTTTGAATTAACATTTGGAGGAAAATATTAAATTTTTAAAATAATATTGTATTTTCTCATTGATAAAATGGAACATTACAGTGTTTATAGCCACATTAATGTGCCAATCCAAGATTTGAGGGTTTCTGTAATAAAGAAGTTGGCATAGTTTTGTCATTGAACCTGTTGAATTTAATCATTGTTTGATGACAAATGTTCAAATAAAATTCTGAAAATTACTTTTGCTGATCATAATTAGTGTAGGCTTTAGTTATGTATTTTTAGCATTCATTTTCATTTTTTATAATCATAAAATGCAAAACAAATTGTATACTTTTCCAAGGCTCCCAATTGGAGACATTATAGTAAGAAATTCTACCATTAAGTCATTAAGAAATTCTACCATGTATAACTGTTTGTGTAATAAGTCATTACAACACTTTATAATCCTATATATACATTAATTGATTTCCAAACAAGATAGTTTCATAATTTTTACAGTGAATACATGTTCAATACTTCAAAGCAAGATGCAAGAAGCAAAGCACAAATGGAAAAAGATATCTAAATACTTTTATAATTGTTCAAATATGAGTTCTTATCACTAGGCTTAACCAATGGATGGTGAATTCAGTTAGATCACATCAGGCTGCTTAATGTTTTCTTACATAGGTAGGACGATAAATACTTTAGACTTCTGCCTTACTACGGCTAGTGAGTACTTGATGATTATACAAACATTGATGTACTTTATATGTCCGATATGCATATTGATGGTCTGTTTTTGAAGATCTAACTTGCTAATTTGAATCCTAGGATTATGATTTGCATGTATGCCTCGCATTTCTACTCTTTTAGACTTTTAGTAGAATTTTAGCTCTTTTTAATAACACATTGTTTTTAATTCAGTTTGGCACTGGTTAGCTTTCAGCTCTTGCCTCTTTGATACTTTAACAACTTAAGTTCCTAATTATGTTCGTGTTTCTTTCCTCCATATAAATTGATATTATAAAACATCACACCACAAGTTGTATGTAGTACTTTCAATTTATAAATAAACATAGGAATGTGTTTTTCCACTACTCAGCTTTTTATATTGTTCTATATTGTTATTATATTTAGTTTAATACATATTAAATGTTATTTATATGATAACAATTAAAAAGATATGTAATCTGTTAGAGCAAATCCTTTGTTTTGTGAGAGAAAGCAAATTAAGGAGAGACTTATTCATGTATTTCGTTTTCTTTCATAAAATTTTCTTTTATTTGCAGGTAAATATTTTCAAAATCCTTAAGGATATTGTATTGAAGCAAGCTCAAAAGTTGCATGACTTTCCTAGTCGCATTGAAAAGACCAATCTTCGTGATTTTGTTCAGGTATAATTATTTATGTTCTTACACATGTTACAAGTCTATTTCTGTATACAAAGCAAAAATATTTCTCTGTACATGACTAGAAGAAGTTATGTTTGCAAGAAGTCAACTTTTGAAGTGTTGATTCAGAAGTTATGTATATATCTTTTGTTGAACATGATGCATAAAATTAACTTCTAAACCTTGTCATGATTTGTATTTATTTTAGGTGGATGAGCGATATGGTTTAGCAAAGGCTTCTCATCGATTAGCTGTTTTCTCCCAGGTGCATTTCTTGTGTGAAATTCAAACATATTTGGAATACTTGTAAAATTATTGTTTTGTAACATGTATAATGACACAATATATGAAAAATGTTAAATTCATTTACAAGTATATATATTATATTCCACACAAAATACAAAGTTCTCTGGCTTTCAAGATTATGGACTTGGTAGCATTTATGATGTGCATTTATCCTGACCTTATTGAGTTTGAGAAATAGAACACATTGAATAGAGTAAAAAACTTGTTTTATTTGAAATTTGAGTGAATATATTAATGACCTACTTTTGTGGATGCTATATTAGTTGAAGTTCGCAAATTTATATACATTTGGTTTTGGAACATCTTCTTTTGAATTCTTGCCTGCTTGCATAGTTTGTATATCATTTGTAAGCTTTGTTGTCTTGGAATTCCATATCCTATTGATTAACATGTTAAATTTGCTTTAAACCTATTGAGATTGGCTTCAAGACCTTTTCTTGGCCACGATGTTTGAGTTTAAGTCAATCTTTTTGGCTGTTTTTGTATGGTTAGTGGTGATGTCAGTCCTTTTATGGTATTCAATAGATAAATTGGTGGAGAAGAGTTCTTTGGATATATACATTTTAGTTATAGTTTATTGACATCTGTTTTGATTAACATTGTAATGTCATGAACTAAATCTTTTTTATTTTACTGTAATTTCATTTGTAGTTGTGCTTTATACTTGTATCCATATACTATTTATTTCTTTTTTAGGATTTCCGATTTACGATTCTCCTGGTAAAACCATTTTGCTTTCTTGAATGGGTGTAGTTAATTTCATTACCATATTTGCAGATTGTATTTTGAGTTCCTCTGGCCTATTTTGGTCATAAAAGTGATATAATTTCTTTAGTTTTTGTTCTTTTTAAGCATGTCACAAATCGATCATTATATGTCTCTCACTATTTGAAACTGGAATAAGAAATTGTTGCACATTTTACTTTTCATTCTTCAATTTATGCATGTGATAGTGTAAGCAAGTTACTTTAGTTTCAAATGAGTTGTTATTTATTTTTCCCAAAGCTGTCTCTTGAGCATCTTCTCTTCATATGATCAAAACCTATTAATTTTTTTTGGCTAAGTATTCTACTATCATGTGATGTCCCCTCGCTAGACAGCTTCCGGAACAGTGTGTTAGCCCTTTATTGGACCCTTGTGGGCTAGCCAGGTGGTTAGAGGGTCAGTGGTACATTTTGGAGAGTTGGATCGTTTTGGTTTTCAGAGCTCAGTGACTGGTTCACAGCAGGCGTTGGCATTTCAGGAGTCCACAGCTTCTGACGGCACGGGATTATCCTGAGTTTTGAGCGAGTTATGGAATTTTAAGTGATTAAGTTAATTATTTAACTTAATGTTTTATTAAAGTCACATCGACTTTAATATATTTAATATCACTTAAAAAATGTTCAAAAGGAGATTTAATATTTTAATGACATAAAATATTAAAAAGGTGCGCTCAAGTATTAAGTGGAAAAACTATTAAAAAGGACTTAATACAATTTTAAAAGATTTTAATGATTAAAAAGGGCGTATTCTTCTTGAAATGCGTGCCCTTTGGGTATAAAGCATTTCTCTGGCAAATGAAACTCATCTTTTGACTATTTCAATTTGCCTTGTGCTATTTTCTCCTGAGCATTCTCCTGTGACCAGGGTATGATCAATTTGTCCATTGAGGAACGAAAAACTCTTCAGTGTTGAGTGCTTTTGAGGCTGTGAAAGATCAGCTGAATTAGTACAGTTGAGAGCTTCACACAGAGGTTCTACAGATACAGACAGAGGTTTTATACATTCAGATTTCTTGTTGTTTGCAAATTAATGAGGGTTTCTACTGGTGGCGCATCCTTCTTCACAGACAGAGGTTTCCAGCAGAGTTTACTTGCCTTCTTTTCATAGCCGTACGGCCTGCCTTGGAATTTGTGCCTTGAGATAGGCGTGTGAAGTAGAAAGCTGAAACGCCTCCCTTTGGCTTGGTTTTGGTCTTCCATCATGGGCGTCCAGTATTTCTAGAGCATTGTGTCCAGTTTCTGAGCAGGAGAAATGAGTTCTGGAGATTTGGCGTGCCTTTATGCTTGATTTCATCATTTCCAGCTGTAGATCTGGCAACTTCTTTATTTAAAATAACTGGAGATTTTCTGGTATGTCTGTTATTCATGATCTTATTGTTTCAGTATAATAACAACTTCTGCATTTCCATTCTGTGAGAAATTGTTATATTTTTCAATTTACAAGCAGAAGAGCAAAAGCGCCCTTTTCAGTGAGAGGCGCCCTTGAATAAAGGAACCCTAAATTGACTTCTGAGTTTTCTAACTCTAGTCATCTTCTGTGAAATGGAGTTGGCTACCTGATGAGCTATCAAACAAAATCATCTGATTCTCCGATCAACGAGAAATCTAGATCAAAGCACGAGAGGTCTGAATGAAAGGCTAAAGAACGAATACTAAAAATTCACCAAGGCAAAAGCAAAAGCGCCCTTTCTTGGGAAAGGCACCCTTGCTTTTGAAGCCACAAACTCAGCCTTTCAGCTTAGTACTTCCCACGCACTTCTCTTCAGTTTACCTCCAGCTCGACAGTGAATGTACCAGCAACAGCTTAGGATCAACAGATCAATCTGGATTCAGGATCAAACTAAGGTCCTTCAATAGAGAAAATAATGAAAAAGCTTGCAAAACTCAAAAGGGACACCTAAAAGGGTCAAAGGAGAGTTTGTTGACTAAAAGTTAAGATATTTTGAGACAAACTTGGTCAACTCACTCCACGATCAGTGGAAATCACCTTTTTGAACTTCAGATCAAGACAAATCAACTTTCGATCATGAGTTAAGTTCCCAAACTTATGGATCTGAGGCTTAAGTCTGTATGAGAAAGATCTAGGCGTCCCACTTGATTATTTCTTTGCAGGTTGATGATCAAGAACAACAATAAGCTCTCAAGGACGCCATTTTTGGATCTGACCAAGGTTTTTGACCGTTTGTCGATATTTCTTGAAGATTAGAGACAAAAGAAGATTTCTAATCAGAGGCTGGATTCAGAGACAAATTTTCTCAGGAAGTCAGATTAAAAACTTCTAATCCATCTTCTGTCTACTTCCTCTTTTCTTGTCTTAGGTATTCTTGCATGTCACACAAATCAACACGCTACTACAAATCTGATCAATTGGGCAGAGTCAGAATAATTTTCCAGTGAAACCCATCTCTTCAGATTTTCCAGAATCAACAAACTTGTTTTCCCTATTTTTGGGGGTTTTCCTAAAAAAGTTTCAAAATCAAAATTCTGAGGAACTGGGTTTGTTCAACATTGAAGCACGAACAAAACCCATGTGCCAGATTCTTTCCGAAAAAATACTTTTCGACGGGTGGCTATTTTTAGGGATTTTTCAGAAGTTGTCTAAATACATCCGTGTTTACAGTCAATAGGCGAGTTCTTCATAGAATGACAATTTGGCGTCCTTGGGCTCCAATTGATCAACCAACAACTCTCCAACCAGATCTTACACACATTGCTGGAGAGCAAATGGACATCATCAACAGTCTGTGGATTTTTATCTTTGAAAAGAATACATCTCCCGCTCAGTGGAGAGCCGCAACAATTACTCTGGACGGAGAAGAAAGAAAGGCTGATCTCGCAGCAGAAAGACCAGTATTACCACCTCTTGCGTGGTAGTAAGCACCCTGGCTAACCAGCTGTGAAGAGGTCATCCCAAGCACGGAGCCGCCAAAGTTACCAAGAGCAACAACTTGCGCAAGGAGAGGAGATGCCACGTTATCAAAGCATTGACAATCCGGAAACGGAAGAAGTCAACACATGGATCGAGTTGTTGTTGACCAGAGGTGGTGAAGTGTGAAAGGACACCTAAGAAGGTCGTCCTACACGCTTCAAGTGACATTTATGATACTTGAGTTTGACTTGATGCCCCTTTCCAAGTCAACTCCACATCCCACAAATCATGAGTTGTCAAATCCCACTGATTAAGGATGTCTAATTGACTTCCATAATTTGTGGATCTTAGATCTCCACTAAATGTGGATGTCTATTCTGGAGGGATACTTTGCATTAAAGTTCACTTTTAGTCTTGTTTCAGTCAATTGAAGTAGTTTCCAGTTGACTCTTTGTTTACTTTCAGTTAACTGAAGTAGTTTTCCAGTTAATTGTCTGTTCCCCCTTTTTAGGAATAAATCTTGCTAATTGATTGGCAAGAACTCACTGTTAACTCAAGGAGACTTTAGGGTTGCCTACTCCTTTGATTTCTATAAATAAGAGCCTTAGGTTCATTATTTGTTTAACCTTTACTTGCTACGCAAGATCGCTGCGCCATTGTTGCCAACAACTTTGAAAGCGAATATTTGTTCACTCTTGGATGAGAGTTCATTGGTTGATTGTAATTGTACATGATTTCGTGCCTTTGCTGTCCCAATCTTTGTAATTCGTTGATGAAGCTTGAAGAAGAAAATCAGAAGGCGCTTGCATTTTGATCTACATATTTGAGTTCTTTCTACGTTTTGTATCTAATAGCTTGTTGTTTCATTTCCCTCCTCGGATAGGGGTTCCTCCTCCTTGGATATCTGTTATTAACAATTATCGTTTGTTGTTGTTTAATGGATTGTCTTGTCCTTCAACCTATACTCCAGATAGGGGTTCCTCTTGCTTAGCAAGTTTGTCGGCCAAGACATCGTAATCTGTTGTTTCTTGTAAGTCGTTTCCTAGCCCATACCTCGGATAGGGGTTCCTCCTCCTTGGCAGGTCTCAGATCCAACTTACCGTGAAGAGCGTTTGCTTGTATCTAACCTTATCCCTACATATATCCGAGAGTTCAGAGCCTCGGCCATATTCTAAGGAGACGGCGGATTCAAGTGATCCAACCAATTCATTCCCGCTCCTATACCCTCATGCTCTGTTTACCTTGAGGATATTGGATAGATTAAAAGCTAGAACAGTCGTAGTTAAGATCTGTAGAAACCAAAGAAAAAGCTTAGCTGCGGCGCATTGTGTTTGTGCACCCTTGTGTCCTACCGTGAGTACAAAAAGATAGGAACCTTAGTTTACTTTTCCCTTACGCATTGCATTCAACAGAGAGGGACTTCTCTTTAAATAACGAAGAAGTGTTGCAAAACATTTGAAATAGCTGAACGTTTACAATCAACACTCCAGAGGTGCTAATTTAAATGCCAATAGTTTTCTGGCGCCCACCATGGAGCAACGAGGCATAAAACTTCAAGAAAAAGCTAATGCTTTTATGTCACGGGAATGATCCTCTCACATCCAATTGCATGATCCATACAAGAACCATTGGATGGTAACAACAATAATGCTGGCAAGAGGCGTCCACCTTCATTACCTTGGGGTAATAGTATTGGACCTCTGGCTTTTCAGGTAAATCATGAGTTACCTAAAGGGTCAAGGAAGCACTTTCCCCAATTTCATGGCGACGAAAGTCAACACCCAGATGAACATTTTGCTACATTCACAACGGCCTGCGCCATCTTGCATGTGCCACATGAAGACATTGTGGTGCGTCTCTTTGTGGAGACTCTTGTTGGGAATGGTGCGGATTGGTTCAATCACTTGAATCCAGGCATTATTACAAGCTGGGAAACTATGAGCGAGAAGTTTTTGGTGAGATTCAAGCCCGCTGAAGACAATCATATGTTGTTTGCCCAACTTGCAAATTCAAAGATGGAACGCAACGAACACATGAGGGAATTTGTATCAAGATTTAATTGTCTTGTTACAAGACTTTCTTCTACGCTCGATCCATCACCAGAGATTCTGATGAGTTGTTTCATAAATGCTCTTCCATCAGAGATAGCCTTCTTCCTGAAGATGGCGAGAGAAACAGAGTTGAAGAGTGTGCAAGAACACGCCATCGGGTTGGAGGATAATATGATCACTTATGGCTTGATGAAAATAGATTCTATCAAATATCTAGTTCAACAACCGTACCAGCCAAAGAGAGATAATCTTCAGCCATGGTTTCCAACATGTTCATCAAGACCAACGATTGAAGCTGCACATGGTGCAGTATTTTGCTGTTTCCATGACAGTGATGAACATACCGGATCCACGTGTCCTGAGAATCTGAGAATGACCCAAATCATGGGATACACTGAAGCTACTCCCAGTTCTAGTTTCATACCAACAAGTTCGAATGTTGTCTTACCACAGACAGACAACTTCGATGGTGACTTCGCAACGGGAAACTTCAAACCTGTTATTAAAGAAGAAAAAAAAGCATATCGTCAGTATTCTCTTGCGGTGAATCATGAAATTTTTTCAATGCCTGTGACTACATGTGTTCAACACTTGAAAGCACAGAAAGAAGAGGAAGAAAGACGAAAATGAAATGAAAAGGGTGAAGAGGTGCCTTCCACTTCTAATCCCAAGTCTTCACAGAAGAACGCTATGCCAGTTGCTCAAGATCCGTCTTTAGCAGATTTTGACATCATAACCTCCATGATGAAGACCAAGGTACAAATTTCTCAACTGGAATATCATCAGGATCATCCAGAACAAGTAGATTAGATTCTCAATGTTGTAAAAAAGCAGGTTGTGCTCAAGTCATTTGTTCCAATAGGAGCAAAGTTTGAAACGCGTCTTGGTAATTATGTGACTCTGGCAGAGATAGAAACTGAAGATAAGAACATTGTTTGTTCTGAAAATAGACTGACAGAGGACACAAGGTCATGGACAACACAGTTCAATGGAGGTTGTTCAGATACAAGTTCAAAAGCAGGGGAAGTGATCATCTCCCTTAAAGGATAGTTGCACCCATCAAACGACAACAATTGTTGATCGTTAGAGCATGCAAAATGGAAGGTAAATCAATGCATATCAAGACAAAAGCGCCCTTGCTAGCTAGGGGCGCCCTTGAATTTGAGTCACTTGATGAAGTTTTCAACAATTGCTTTCTACAAGGCATCTGTTCATCTCTCTCTCTGCTTCTCAATCAATCCAGCTCCACGCTCACAGGACTTGTCAAACACTCATAGGCAGAGATCAAGCAGGAAACACCAAAGGTGAAGACTGAATGAAGAATATGGAGAAATTGGCTAAGTGTTAAGGAAAAGCGCCCTTGCTAGAAATAGGTGCCCATCTTTTTGGGCAGTTAGATGCAGTCTGCAAGCTTGGTGACCTCTAGGGTGACCTCTGTTTTGATCAATCTCAACAACGACATCGTCGGCAAAGATAACAAATAGATTGAACACCTAACGACAGAGATCAAACTGGGATTGTTCGTGAAGGTTCGCAGCATGGAAATAACAAGTCAAAAAGCAGGGGCGCCCATGCTTTTGAAATGCCTAAACCAACTTTCACGCTTCGCAAAGCCAGTCATCCTCTCCAGGACTAAACTGGTTATCTATCCCATGTTTTAGTGAGATCATCAGACTCATCAGTTAGTGGTGATCTCAGATTAGAGCATGAAGGGTCAAAATGGAGAAATTAAAGAACACCTAGAAATTTGACTAAGTCTAAACTTAAAAGCGCCCCTGCTGGGAAAAGGCACCCTTGAATTTGAGGTATCAAATTCAGGTTTTGAGCTTTATAGCTCCTAGGCACACTTAATCAGAGTTGTTCCATCTCAGCAATGGATCTATCAGCAACAACTCAAGATCAAAAGAGTGACTGAGAACGAGGATTCAACAGAGGCACTTCACCATGAAAAAAGAGTGAATAACTTTAACTCCTCAAAAGGGACGCCGAAAAGTCAAAGCCAGATCTGTTGACTGAAGTTAGATATTTTGAAGGCCTTTCTTGTCTAAAATGTCCCACAATCAGTGGAAATCACTCTCGGGAACTCCAAATCAAGCATAAAGACTCCTCAATCATGAGTTGGTGCCCAAACTTGATTGCTTCAACATCAATCATTATATATCAAGCCTAGGTGTCATATTTCGTTATCTTTCTTTGCAGGTTGAAGGCTAAAACAACAATTTCTTCTCCAAGACGTCTTTTCAAGATCTGACAGAGGGGTTTCCACCGTTCTTCACATTTTTGAAGATCAGTTGCACAAAAGGATAATTTATCAGAGGTTGCATACAAAAACATAATTTTTCCATAAAGACAGTTGATAACTTCCAATCTTCATCTTGTCTTTTTTCTCTTTTCTTGTCTGAGGCCTTCTTGCATGTCCCAAAAAACAGTAGACAATCAAAAATCTGACCAACTGGTTATGATCAACACAGTTTCTCAGCAAACCCACTTTTGGAATTTTTCCAGAAACAACAAACTTGTTGCCCCTATTTTTAGGGATTTTCCGAAAAAAGTCACAGATTTGAAAATCGAATGAACTAGGTTTGTTCAACATTGAGGCACAAACAAAATCCATGTGTCAGATTTTTTCCCAAAAAATACTTCTCGGCAGTTGCTATTTTTAGTGGTTTTTTAGAAGTTGTTTGAACAACATCCTGTATACAGTCGATCTTTAAGTTTTTCATAATGCAATTCTTCCAAGTCAATTACAAGACCAAAATGGTCTTGGTTCATGATTTTCTGAAAACAATCGACACCGATCTACATCAAGTAAACCCAAAGGTCGATTCACAACGATTGGAAGGGTTGGAATAGACCAGTGCACATTACAGAACATCGAAGAATCTAGATTGCTTGAGGCTGCATCAATCCCCATCACATTATAGAGCATGGAGTTTGTAATTGCTTGCATTAGGCATTACAACCCTACCACATGAAAAATCTGATCAGTGGATGGGCGAGTGGTATGCAACCTTAAGTGCAAGGATGTTGAAAAATGCTTTGCTATTCCACCATGTCCAACCAATGTGGTCATATCTGTGAGAGAATGCGTAAAGGCATTTGAAGTATCAAAAGATAAGTGCTAGAAGAGAATGGTAGAAAAATGGTTAAAAAGCAAAAAGGTCAACTTGCCCAAGAATGTAGGGCATGGAGAGTTCTGAGATGAGTATGCGGTGATGATCACGTTACTCAACCGTATCACTAGATAGGAGGAGGGAAACCAATTTCAGTCGTGGATGTACTACATCATCGCTAAAATTGTAAGCAAAAGAGAGCATTACGACTAGCCTGCCCTCATCAGTGATACACTCCACAAGCAGATGACCGGGTTCTTAGAGGCTCACAGGTTCCACATGTGCTCGTATCTTGTATACCTGATTGCCTTCCAAGGCCAATTTAGAGCATTAAACACTGTGGGAACCTTAGGTGTGCAGAAAGTCCATGAGCATTTCCTGCGACTTGGGTTCACTCAAGCAGAAAGACATTTCAAGCGGATGAATGATCTCTTCATAATGCACACCGTCAAAGACCTCAACCACGAGATGCATATACACGTATCAGCAACAGCCAAGGAGGCAATGGTGGACTGGGCGGATTGGCTCATCCAATTCCCCACCTTCAGCTACATATGCGTATATGGATACAATGGTCATCCTGCCATGTTGCCACGTTATCCTTCAAAGAGGGTGGTTTTTTTGGAATTCTTGCGGTAGTTGTCTAAATTTTATTCTCATCTACACCTCAAATGCAAAATGGTTGCGAAATTTCCTTTCGAGATGGGACTATACAGTGCAAGATAGCGGTTGATGCCAAGACCATAGACCACGAAATGGTGAGACTTAATCTCAAGTACCCCATCGAGAGACGGTCGTATGAGCCTCAGGGTTACTATGCAACACACCTTGACCAAAAATCTTCACATGAGTTCCATGGAAGACTATTGGGTCAACTGTGAAGATAAGTTCAATGTACGAAGATGGAGCTACAGTCGGTTTAGACTTCCACAAATTGCTGACTTCATGTCAGAGGACGTGGAAGGCCTATTTGATGATGACGGGGACGTTATTCTCTCTACATTCTTTGTAGATTAGGTGGACTCACAACCACTTGGAAAAGTGGATTATTATGCCAAGGAAAGTATGTCTATAGAGGAAATGACAAGTAGGGTTGTAAGAAACAACCAACTCTACTTGGACAACAAGAAGACAAGGAAGGTAGTAATTCCCCGCACAAAGCTGCCACTAGTTCATCCTTCACTACCTTCCACATCAGGGAAGAAGCCTAGATAGAAGTGTTGTACCCAAACCAAATTTTTGTTTTATCATATTTTGCAAATTAGTTTTAAATCTTTACAAAATGATGTAAAACATGGGCAATATCAAGCATGGAGTTTTTACTATGACAGTCGAATACCAAAGCTAGCGAGTATTGAACGGAACCTGAAGCAGAGACTCAGAATGGAGCATTTCACGATGGAGGGACATCTCACGACGACATTTCAAGTTGCATACGGTCATTCCAGTGATCGAGACAGAGTTTTCAAGGTTAAAATTATGAAGATTTTCATAAAAAGCACAAAAGCGCA
>VDFB02217752.1:0-12878 GCA_007258455.2 Sequoia sempervirens
CATTTCGTGTTATTGAACAATGTGGGAACCTTAGGTGCGTATACACGAGTTTTTCACACGCCTTGAGTTTACTCAAGCGGAAAGACACTTCAAGAAGACAAGTGATCACTTCACCATGCACATAGTTCGTGAGCTTAACCATGAGATGCACGTGCGTATTTCACAGACTGCCAGAGAGGCAATGGCGGATTGGGCAGATTGGTTTATCCAATTTCCTACATTTTCCTACATACGCGTGTATGGCTACATTGGCCACCCCGCCATGCTACCAAGACACCCTTCCGATAGGGTAGTTTTCATGGAGTTCCTGAGACAGTTGTCCGAGGTTCATGTCCACTTGCGCTTGAAGAGGAAGACCGCTGTTAACTTTCCCGTTGAAATGGGACTATACAGATGTGAATCCGCGGCAGATGCAAAGATGATGGGTCAAGAAACAAGGAGGTTTAACCTCAAATATCTCATTGATAGAAGATCCTATGATCCCAGAGGACTCTATGCAGCACACCTGGAGCAACACTCGTCACATAAGTCTTCTATGGAAGATTATTGGGTGAATTGTAAAGACGAGTATGAAGTGCGAAGAAGGAACTACAGCAGATTCAGACTCCCACAGATTGCTGATTTCATGTCAGCAGACATTGAGGGCCTGTTAGATGATGAAGGGGAAGTCATTCTCCCCACATTCTTCGCAGATTCAGTTGACTCCCAACCGCTCCCGAGAGTGGATTGGTATGCCAAAGAGGATACATCTATAGAAGAAAGAACGAGTAGAGTGGTTAGAAATAGCCAACTCTATCTCGACAGCAAGAAATCAAGGAAGGTGATACCTCACAGAACAGAGCCGCCACAGGTTCAGTCTACACCACCTTCCACTTCAAGAAGGAAACCCAGACAAAAGCAATGGTGCAATCCTCCCCAAGGGATGAGGATGTCAAAACCTAGAACACAGAGGACACCAGTGGAGAAAGCCACACATAGTCCTGAAATAATCACGTATTGGCTTCGCACGAAGAGTAGAGATCAAGCAATTCCCCTCGCATTCAAATGGTAGTTATCATCACGAGAAGATTGTTGTTGAAGAACCAATAACTAATGGCGAAGCAACAACGCGAGAAGCAAAGAGCAACGGTGCCCGCTATGGAGTCAGAGCCGCCAACATCACTCAAGATCACAGCTAACACAAAAGTCCTTCATCAATTTGGATCTTTCAACGAGACATTACTCCAAAGACACCAATATTACTCCATGCTCAAGGGCCTCTACGTCTTCCCAGTGAAGTTCGGCCGAGATTCTATTTTGGCCTCGGGTTTTAGGAAGGAAGAGGGAAAACTCCTCATATGAGCTTGACTTTACCGAATTCGACCACGTCCCACAAGACACGTCGGCGAAGAAGTTAAAGAAGCAAGTTCACATAGAAAGGAATGCAGAATGTGAGATCATCATAGAGACTGCCACTCCACCAGTAGAGAAAAGCATACACGAGGTTCAAGTAGAGGACTACACTTTGTCTCAACTTAACCTCGGGAAGACTACACGACAGGTGGAGGCGGACCTTCTCGGAATAGCTTCGGTGAGCGCACAAGAAAGGATGGACAAGGACGGTAAAGAAAAGGCAGCCTTAAAGGCTGAAAATTAGAAACCGAGGTCTTACATCACCAACTTGATACATGGCACACCAAACGTCTCAGCCTTACCAGCAGGACTACTAGATCTCCCCGCCGAACAAAATCATCGGCAATTGTTAACATTCGGCAAACACTTGAGAAATCAGGTGGAAGAGTTTGTTCTCAAGGGTAGATGCGTACTAGCGAACCTATACCAGTTACGGGATAGAGCACATGAACTTCGTGTGGAGATCCAGCAGTCGGAACAAAGGATTGCAGAAAAGAGGCTTGAAGACGAAAGTACAATTGCAGATTTGCAATTAGCTTATCAATCAGTATACTCTGAGGAAAACAAGCAACATCTGTTTGCTTGGAAGGAACAATTGGCGTACAAGGTGAAAGCCTACGACGCTCATTCAGTAGAGTTGATTGATTACAGAAGGGTGGTTGCTACTATTATCAACTTCGCAAGAATGTTGGTAATATCTTTCCCTTGCATGGAATATCAGCGTGAGGGAGGAGAATACGTCGAGTTGGTGACTATACTGAACCAGTTCAGGGATGTCATCCGCAGCACTTTTCTTGACGATCCAGAGGGTTGTAAGCTGGCTAAGGTAGCAGCTTTATCGACCAAGTTAGAAGAGGCAGCATCTCAATGCATTGACTTCGGAAATCAGCTCACAACGGGTGAGGTCATGCTCCGACGCCACGTCATCATCCTACAAAGCATTAACTCCCCGGAAGCCGATGAAGTCAATCAATGGATTGAGACACTGTTGATTAATGGCGAGCTATAAATGCACCAGAAAAGGATGCCATACATCCTCCAAGTGGCATTCATGAGACTTGAGTTGACTTGACGCTTCTTTCCAAGTCAACTCGAGATGCTATTAAATGTAGTTGGAGTTAACTTGATGCTTCTTTCCAAGTTTGACTCCACTTTCCTTAAATCATGCATTGTCAGATCCCACTAATTAAGGATGTCTAATTGACTTCCACGATTTGTGGATCTTAGATCTCCACTAAATGTGGATGTCTATTTTGGAGGGAGACTTTACATTTAAGTTCACCTTTAGTTTGCTTTCAGTCAACTCAAGTAGTTTCCAGTTGACTCCTTGTTGACTTTCAGTTAACTGAAGTAGCTTTCCAAATAATCCATTTGTTCCTCTTTTAGGAATAAATCTTGCTAATTGATTGGCAAGAATCCTCATTGTTAACTCAAGGAGATTTTGGGGTTGCCCACTCCTTTGAGTCCTATAAATAAGAGCCTTGGGCTCATTATTTGTTTAACCTTTACTTGCTATGCAAAATTGCTGCGCCATTGTTGCCAACACTTTGAAAGCTAATATTTGTTCACTCTTGGATGAGAGTTCGTTGGTTGATTGTAATTGTGCATGATTTCGTGCCTTTGCTCTCCCAACTTTTGTAGTTCGTTGATAAAGCATTGAAGAAGAATATCAGAAGGCGCTTGCATTTTGATCATCTTATTTGAGTTATGTCTACGTCCTGTGTTTAATAGCTTGTTGTCTCATTTCCCTCCTCGGATAGGAGTCCCTCCTCCTTGGATACTTGTTATTGACAGTTGTCGTTTGATGTTGTTTAATGTGTTGACTTCCAAGCTATACTTCGGGTAGGAGTCCCTCCTCCTTAGCAAGCTCGTTGGCCAAGGCATCGTGATTTTGTTGTTTCTAGTAAACTATTTCTTAAGCTCATACCTCGGATAGGAGTCCCTCCTCCTTGGCAGATCTTGGATCTAGTTTACCGTGCAGAGTGTTTGCTTGTACCAACCTTATCCCGGTGTATACCCGAGAGTTCAGAGCCTCGGTCATATCCTCTGGAGACGGCGAATTCAAGTGATCCAACCATTCCATTCCCGCTCCTTTACCCTCATGCTCTGTTCATCTTGAAGGTATTGGATAGATAGAAGCTAGTTAGTCATAGTTAAGATCTGCAGAAACCAGAGAAAAGCTTAGCTACGGCGCATTGTGTTTGTGCACCCTTGTGTCCTGCCGCTGAAGCATAAAAAGATAGGAACTTAGTTAAACATTTCCCTTCCCTACGCATTGCTCTCAGCAGAGAGGGACTTCTCCTCTTTAAATAACGAAGAAGTGTTGCAAAACATTTGAAATAGCTGAACGTTTACAATCAGCACTCCAGAGGTGCTAATTTAAACGCCAACAAGTATTAATGTAGGGAAGTGATTCATCCAAAGTTTTAGGACACATATTGTTGTGTACCCCTATGAGTTGCACCAAGGTCCTATTAAGCACCTTTGTGTGGCCATTTGATTGTGGATCAAAAGCAATACTTTTTAAATCCTTGCATCCATCATTCTCCAAAAAGTGGACCAAAATTTGTCAACAAACCTATTATTTTTGTCTGAAATAATAGACTTAGGAAGTCCATGGTGCACCAATACATTTGCAAAGAAAATTTCAGCAGTTTCTTTTCTTAGGACAGCCTTTTTGCAAAGAGTTAGTTTGCATATTTTGCTGACTCTATCCATAACAAATAAATAGTTATGTCCATGTCTACTCATACGTAATCCACCTATAAAGGCCATAGAAACGCTTTTCCATTGCCAATGAGGGTGCTGACCAATCCCCTTTCTCTGTGTCAATTAGTGTTCGTCCAGATTCTTGGCCCAGTCTGGACAAGACTTTGTTTGATCATCTTCCACCTTGAAGTGTTAGCTCAAGGCTCTAACCCACCCAGCTTCTTGGTTAGTAAGCTTCATGTTGATAGCTTTGTTCTTATTTATCACATACCTTGTGATAAATTCAGGTACTCTCTTGGTTAGCAGGTCAAAGGCTTTTTAATGATGGGTGGTAACAATTTCTATGCTTGGGCTAACTTGCTCTCTCTTTGGCATGTCAGACAAACAGCCTCTATGATTGTGTGTTGACTTTTAGGAGGTCAGAGATAGCTCTCACCATTCATCCTGTTGTTGTGCTTTCTTCTTGCTTGCAGGGTGGTTTGGTAACAAGGAGTGTTGAGGTGGCTGAGGTTGAAATGGTATTTTTTTGTTTGCACTTAGGAATGACCTATAGGCATTGGTCAACTAAACCCAAGGATCCCTTCTATAAGAACCAAGTTTCCAACCAACTGCTACCGTCCATTTTTCATTTCCCCAATTCTGTCTCTTTCAATTTGGTTAAAAGTGTGCTGAGACAGCAAGGATATGGGAATACAAGCACTGCTCGTTCAAGAGCATCAATCTTAACTGATTTTCAAGTCAAATCAGTTGAGATTGTGCAGTCACTTGAGGTTATAAACTGGATTTTATATATCCTTCTGTCAACACACTATGGTGATAGTGGTTCAGAGGTTGAAGGGATGGTTGAATCTCGTATGGCTCCTAGTAGTTCTATGACACCAATGACAACGGGTGATGTTAGTGTTGTAAGGAATTGTTGGCATTGATAATGAATTGCAGGATTTGAAGGCTTTTTGAGCGAACTTAAGGAAAGTGGTATATCTATTAATTACCCACACTAGGGGCAAGGTGTAGGTCACGAATGCCTTCAGCTTGCCTGCCATTGGTTGAGAGTGCTCTCGAGACAGTGGGAGGAGGTGATTCCTGGAGTAAAGCTTCACCCCTTGAAAGATTATGGTCATGGCTTTTCCTCTGGTCTAAAGAAGAAAGTGGCAGCTTGGGTGGCAGTCAAGAACCTAGTGAGGCATCTTGCAGGTCTCTAGGGTTGACTTGACCCCTTATTTGTAATGTTGTCGTGTTTCCTTTTAGGTTTGTTATTTTTATAAGGTTTTTTCATCTGGGTTTTTGAGTCCCCCTATGGGATTAGCCTTTTGGCATTCTGCAGTTTGCTAGTTGATTCAGTTTGACTAACTAGTGTTTCTTGCTTTAGCACGTGCAAGGGCAAGGGCCACAATAGAATCTTCACTATATTATCAAAAATTAATTGTATGCTTTACCTCAAATACTAGCCTGTAATACATATATTTCCTATTTTCTGAAATGGAATCCATCAAATATTTACACCTATAAAACATTTTTCTATGCCTTAAAATTTTCATTTCTATAGGATATATAATCAAGGAGCCAGAAACCACATCATAAACACAGGGACAACTAAATTTAATATCACACTTGACGAGTTTTGAATCACTAGACTTGTAGGATGACAGAAATTAAAAGTTACAGTTTGTCTCTTACTTCATTGCTTTGTTGAGGCTAGACTTTTGATGTGCAGACCCAAATTGTAACAATCCAGATGTACTAGAACTGCAAGCACTTATTACCTTTTTCCCTATATTTCCAATATAATGTATAAATCCAGTCATCTTGTTTGCCACAACAATTCCATACATTGTCATAAACGTTACTTTTTCATCCTAACAAGTAAGTTTATACAAGTTTTAGAAAACAAATTAAATGGATCTTTCTCCATTTGCCTGACATAGGCATGAAAAATTACTGTGTTGATGGCAGTCATGCAAGATACAAGAATCAACTCCTGCTTAACTATATGCTAAACACATACTCACCAAATACATAGTGGGGTTTGATCAAACTTTTCCATCAGTTGCAAACCCTCTGCCAATCTTTAAATAGTTTAGTTGCCTCTTGCAATAAATCAGACTGAATCTATTGGCAATAACAAAACTTGCAGATCACAGTTTTTTAGCAACAATCTTCACAAAGTAAATAAACAGTAACTTAATAGAGACACTTGGGATAAGTGCATGTGAAAACCGTATAAGCATCAAGGATTTTATAATAAAATCAAAATTTTGAATCCCCAAGAGACATTATTTGTTTAAACAGTGTTGGAGACATAAAAAAGTGTTTAAACTGGGTAAAATACTGCATCCAACTCACTAGGTGTGGTGTACAACAATTGACAAGACTACATCCAAGTCCAGGGTGAATTTTACTGAAGACAAACTCCTCGTGGCATCAAGCCAATGCACTGCCTCTCAAGGGAAATTTACAGTGTTTCCCAAGGATTTTAGGGGGGTTCCAAACACAGGAAATTAATTGGGAATCGGAGAAAAAGGCAACCTGTCACCTTTTTGTTGGGGCTGGGGAATGGGGTGCGAGTGGATGGTGGACCATCTCCTAGAGCATTCCCCATAGAGGGTACCCCAAGGAGGCATCAGGATGTCCCCAACATCCATGTGATGTCCTAGGGATATTCTGAAGTTTTCTGCAAGGTCCTGTTGTGACCTGTTTCACACATCGCCCCATCGCAGATGGGGACCCCCTAAATTTGTTCCATTCAGGTCTTTTGGTCTGGTTTGTCTCTCTCTGGTCTGTTCTTCCTGTCTCGTAGTGTACTTACTATTTGACCTAGGTTTAAATTTTGGATAAGTCTGGAGTGTTTACTAGTGAATTAGGGTTTTACATCTTTAGACTGCTTTGAGGTCAAATTAGGTTGGATAATCAACTTTTGAGCCTTGCACTGCTGTTAGAATGCTTCCGGCAAGCTTCCCCTAGATTTTCACTGAATTCTGCCAACTTTCTATTTTTAGTAAGTGTCAATTTAGGGTTTGTTTTTTAAAGATTTTCACATTCTGGCAACTGCACTACATTCTAAACACTTTGAACTCATCACTGGCAAAATTTGAGCAGAAACAGACGACTTGCTATTTTTAGCAATTCAGCTTCCAAAGCAAATTCCAGGGTTTGCACGTTGAATTTTCAAATGCATGTATGGAGATTCTTTGTGGGTTTTTCGAGACCTTTGTAGTGATATGACATGCAAGACAGGACGACGACTTTCAGCGCTCAGCCTTCGGAGGCAGATATTAGGGTTTGCATGTTGGTTTCCTCGGTGCATGTCGGCATAATCTTTCTGGGTTTTCTAAGAGCTTCGCAACGGTGTAACATGCAAGCAAAACTGGTCACTTTTCAGAAACATTGCTATTTTTAGCCAGTGCTTGCATGTTGATGATTTTTCTAGGTTTTTCTGGGTTTTTCAAGATCTCTCGAGCAGTTTGACATGCAAAATCATCTGGCAATCGATTGGTCACCTTTTCAGCCACTTTCTATTTTTAGCAGGTACCACTCTGGCAACTACCCAACACTTCAAAATCACAAACACTGTGAAGAGCACAAAAGATTTACTGAGGAGGGGGGGGGGGGAGGGGTGAATCAGTAAATCAAATACAAATTTTATTTTTACTCTTTTAAAACTTATTACAATCAATTTTTGATATGAACCAATTTCCTCAAATTGATACAACTTTATTGAAACAATATTTTTCAAAGTAGGCACCAACCTACAGATTTACACCAAGATGATTTAGTAGAAAATAGCCTACAAGGAACACCTAGACCTCTACAAATTTAGTAGACACCTGCCTACAAGGAGCACCAACCCCTAAGGCAAGGCACCAAACCTTGCCTTGATGGAAGTGAGACTGCCTTCAATCTAATCTGCACAAGCCCAACTCTCCAATCTGCTCTATGTGATCAATAATATCACCTTTAGCCCACACAAGGAGGTAGGAATCTGACTGAACTGCAAATCTTCAACTATAACCACACCATCAAACTTGAAAAGAATGAAAATATATACTTAGATCAAAGTATGCATCCCTTGGAGAGAGAGTACAACCCTTTGTTTACTTGCACCTCTTCATTTGTTGTTAAAAATCTGTTCAAAATGTATTCTTTAAACTCTTCAGATTATCTTTAATCGTATTTGTACCTCTTAAGAGAGACACGTCTTTTTGATAGAAGAGCGATATTCTCATAATTGTGTCTTTTGTAGACTAATCATGGAGGCACGTCTTTTTGATAGAAGGATGATATTCATAGACATGCGACTTTTGTAAACTAATCACGCCTTTTACTTTTTGGAACAGCTTCTTTTCTTTATTCGTAATTGTTCATACGTCCAACACATCTATTTTTGAAACAGATGTATACTTTAAAAGCACCGCATTTTTTTGTCTTTAAAAGACGTATCCTTCAAACAGTTGTGAAGACGTCTATTTGAAAAATACGTATGTGTTAATAAACATGCCTTCCTTTTCTTTTAAAAACATACGTATTATTTAATCAAGCACTTGTTATCTTAAACCATGATTATGATAACAATGTGAAATCATTAATCTGAGTATGAAATAACAGAACTTCTACTTCGGCCTGACACCATCGATCTGAAGACAGAGATCTGAATATGTCATACACTGATCATGCATCTGTTCAAACTGGAGATGAATACGTATGTGTTAATAAACATGCCTTCCTTTTCTTTTAAAAACATACGTATTATTTAATCAAGCACTTGTTATCTTAAACCATGATTATGATAACAATGTGAAATCATTAATCTGAGTATGAAATAACAGAACTTCTACTTCGGCCTGACACCATCGATCTGAAGACAGAGATCTGAATATGTCATACACTGATCATGCATCTGTTCAAACTGGAGATGAATACTCCGTTCAAACTGGATATGAAATCTTCTACCACGGCTTGCATAGTCAGATGAATACTCCGTTCAAACTAGATATGAAAACTTCTACCACGGCTTGCATAGTCAGATGAATACTCTGTTCAAACTGGAGATGATCTAAAACTGATTACTTCTACTTTGGCCTGCACTTTCATCAAGAAAGATTTTGTTCCATAGAGATTTTCTATCAATAAGCACACCAATAAATTATTCCAATAACCTCTAAAACTGATTACTTCTACTTCGGCCTGCACTTTCATCAAGAAAGATTTTGTTCCATAGAGATTTTCTATCATTAAGCACACTAATAAATTATTCCAATAACCTGATTAACCAAACCAAGTCTTAACATCAACAATTTGTCCTGAAATCAATGACAATACTTCTAACACACTGTAACATGCAACCGAAATGGAATTGAACAGAGCTCGTTCGAGGCACATGTAAGATGAATTAGGGTTTCAAGCTTCGGGACTCAAAGTGAGGGGTCGGACGTCAAAATTTCCAAAACTGAAGTATCCCACGGGGATCAATATCCTCCAAGGAGTCTGCTGGTGAAATTTGAAGACAAACGAAGCAGTTACTATTTATAGTAAGGCGTTCCTGACACAGGCTATAAATAGAAAATCGACTTCGCGTGTCAGTACAAGCAAGCAAGTTTACCAATGATGAGCACCCTATTCAAATTTCAACTCGAACGGAGCTAAGGAAGTCTCAAAAATCAAGCAGCTGCTATAAATATAAGCCACTTCAGAAGCATGCCAAAAATAGCAGGTCATCACGAGGTCCCAATATGAACAAGTCAAGCATGTGATGAGGACCCTTTGGTGCGAATTTCAAGACAAACGGAGTTGCAGAGGATGGAAAATCAGACACTTACTATTTTTAGTAGGCTGGAATGGAGGAATTAGGGTTTCCTAAATTCAAGGGTGTCATGTCCCCTAATTTTCACAATTCCAGATATTATAAATTATGAATATTGATATGCAATCAATAATGATTCTGGATCAAAAGCTCATACATCCCTATCGGATAAATGAGATTATTATTAAAAAAGATGAAATTATACTATATAATATATATATACATCTTATATTTGATATTTGAATGTATATATTGAATATTACATATTACATTAATATATAATAATTTAAAATAATTGACATTAAATAAAATATTCAAGGCTAATATAAATGTTCGGATCTTATAGTTAAAATAATATAAGTAAACCAAATAATGGTGCGACCCTCCCAAGTAGTCACACCCTTTGAGAAAGCTATCGAATATTTAAGGGGATAGCGTTTTGTTTACGGGGATCATCAGACAGAGATATTGGTATTTGGTAGCACTATAATCACCTTAATGTTATCGCTTGCCAAGGAAAAGAAACAATCATGGAACTTTAAGCCTGTAGCGCCGAGCAAGGAGGAATTCCCCATTTGCGGGCATAGATGGCCATTGAGTAATCAAGGAGGGCTTTCCGCAATAATATATATATATACTTTCATCTTCGATAATTTCAGGCAATTGACCATTTACGGATAGTTAAAGACTTGGAGAGTCTACGCTGTAGAAGAAACAAATGAGTGAGAATGACGCGGTTGGCTTTATTGGACTAGTCTAAATAATTCCTTGAGCTCTTTCACGTCTATGATTACATTTCGGGATCTTAGAGCCTTTAATTGTGCGTAAAGATAAGATATATGAAAGATCATCAATCAAAGGCGGAACTGGGTAAGGAGGTGAGATCAAGACATAGGGACAGTCTGCATATCTTGAGACATGTACTCTGCTGTTCTGATACCAAGGACCCAAAGAAGAGATTTTGGAGTACATCATAGGAATCGATCAAGGAATAAAGGAAAAGGATAACCAAATATATTCTAAGAAGTACAACGGATCATGTTAGGGAATTATCCTGATGAATTACGCTGATTGAGGTATGTAACTACAGAGGTATTGACATATAATCCAAATTTGGCCATTGACATTATTATTCCGTCATGTTGATATTCATAGTTCTGTGGAAAGATTATCATAGCCCTGATTTATAGATAACGCATATGTATTCTTATAAATATACATGTGTATATTTATATAATAAGATTCATAGACATATATATTCATAGATACATCTTGAGCGAATATGACATATATACATAATATAATATCATATTGTGATTGTCCAATAATATTGCTTGCAGCAATTATTAAACCTCATAAATAATACTGACTCAGTGCATTTTCCATTGCTAAGAAATACAATAGATTCTATCTATCTAGACAGATATCATTATACACCCTAATTCACTAATGAAATATATTATAGAAGGACCATTCGTAGTGAAGTAATAAGAAGAAAATGAGCAATCCTTCGACAAGGAGGGTACACTTATATCCTCTTTAATATTAATAGATACTATCATAGAAACTTATTGAACCCTAAAAACACTTCTAATGTCTCTTTGAGAAACATTTTGAATATAAGATCCAGGTTTAAGAACTTCCACTAAAAAGGGAACATTACAAAGGGCGAAACACGACAATCATACAAATGCAGCACCCAACCGTGATCACCACACTTCAGGCAAACAACACATGGAATTTGAAGACATTCTGAGCAATTGCTATTTTTAGTAAGTTGCTAAAAATAGCAAGTACAGGCAGGCATCAGGCCCCGACAGCATGACCATACCCCAAAGTTCAAAACAGGGCAAAAATCAGGACTTTCGGAGTCAGGAATCAATTCAGAGCACGAAATTTGAGGAACTTTCTAAAAATAGAAAGTTAGGGCAACCGAGGGTTAGCAGGAGAAAATCACTCTAAATTTGGCAAAAGGCCCGAAATCCACCAAGTTTGAAAATTTTTCAAGTCCAGCATCAAAATTCGAAATAATCAAAAGGGTGAGTTTCTATTGCCAAAAATGCCTCTTTATGCAAAGCACGCATTTCCATAATGATACGCCCATTTTAGGTTTTCAAAATATTATAATATTTTAATATATCACTTTCCAATAGTTGGGCGCACTTTTATAATATTTAAAGTCATTGAAATATTATAATCCTCCTTTCTCATTTAAGTGATATAAAAATATAAATAAAGTCAAGGTGACTTTATAAAAAGGGCGTTTTTAAGTTAATAAATTAACTTAATCACTTAAAATCCCGTAGAATGCCCAAATCACAGGATAATCCCGTGCCGTCAGAAGCAATGAACTCCTGGAATGCCAACGCTCACTGAGATCTAAACACTGTCCACTGAAAACACGAACAAACAAACTCTCCAAAATGCTGCCTTGATACCTCTATCAGTGGCTAGCCTGAGGGTCCAATAAAGAGTAGCAGCTCTGTTCAGAAACTGTCTAGCGAGGGACATCACAGTCATCCTCCAGAATTGCTTGTCCACAAGCAAACTCAAAGCGAGATCTTTGAAGAACAACTGTATCACTCTCCCGCGGCGCATCCTGCGCGGTAGATCCCTCCCACTTAACCAAATTCCCCGATGACCATGCCTCCAGAAGATGGCTCTCGGAATCCCGGGAATGGCCTCAGGTATCAAAACTAATTTGCCCTCATCATCCAGGGGTGGCAAATCAATAGAAGGAATTACGTGTTGTCCCAACGCCTTTTTGAGGCGCGACACATGGAACACGTTGTGAACTCTACTGTCCACCAGAAGATCCAGCTCATAAGCCACTTGACCTACACGTCTGACAACTTTGAAAGGTCCATAGTATCGCGGCTTGAGTTTCTCGGAGCCCTTCTTGCGAAGGGTAGACTGCCTATACGGCTGAAGCATCAGGTACACCAAATCATCGATCTCGAAAGACCGCTCTACTCGTCTC
>VDFB02217754.1:0-16147 GCA_007258455.2 Sequoia sempervirens
GACTGCAATGGCATGGCTAAATGGCATTCTTTTGATGCAAAAATTTGACATATGTGACATGTTCTTACATGTTTATGGGCATATTTGAACACACATGACCAATAATAACTAGATCTGAGGATCTGATGTGCTAACGAATTTGCAGAGCCATGGCCCATCCAATTACATGTTTAGCCTTTTGTTGATCAAGGCATCATAGGTACATTCCATCAAAATTATTCCTGTGTAGCAATCCTCCTTTGGGCATATAGTAGAGGCTCTCTTCGACAGTCTCTCCTTTACAGTTCTAGATTCATTCTCAGAGCGATTATTAGGCATGGAAAGCGGATGATATCGATTATACCAAGGGTCGTTGGAAAAGGATTACGTTGTGTATTACTGACAAATAATGTTCTCACCAACATTGGCTATGGATTTAGATAGGCCTAGACCTCTGAAAAGTTTCATAGGGAAAATCTCCAGATCAAACTCTTGCAAAATGGCCATCCATTTCCCCCTTCATTCTCCCAACTCGCTTTGCATGAGTAGAGACTTTACAACAACATCATGAACTACAACAATAATTTTACTTCAGAGGATGTAATGCCTGAAATTTTTGATAGATTTGACCAATGCGAATGCTTGTTTTTCAAGAGGTGGGTACTTAACTTTGACACTCTTAAATGGAGAAATCATGAAAGCAATTGGCCTCTCCTCTCCCTATTCTCTTCGTTGAGTTAGGACAGTTGCATAGGAATGTTCAAAAGCAAAAGAATAAATATAGAATGGCTTCAAGTAGTCAAGGTTGGTGAGGACTGGCGCTTCCGAAATGGATTGTTTGACTTGAGAAAATGCGGGCTTTGCCTCATTACTCCATTCTATTATAGAATCTTTCTTCATCATTTCATTCAATGAATTTAGAATTTCTACAAAACCTGTGATAAACTTTCTATCAAAGTTGATCTTTCCAAAGAAAGATCTCATCTCCTTCTTACTTCCTAGCCTGGTTATCTTCAAAATGGACTCAACTCAGTTTGGATCGATTGATATTCCCCTTTCCAAGATTATGTGTCCCAAAAGTTTCCCTTCAGAAACCCTGAACACACTTTTTAGGATTCAGGGAGATGCCATACTGGATACATCTTTCAAGAACTTTAGCCAAGTTTGCAGCATGTTTTAGTTTATCTTTAGAGAATACTGTCAGGTCATCCATGTATACGATGATGCATTTACCAATCAAATCTTTGAACGCTACGTCCATGGCACGTTGAAAGGTTGCTCCAACGTTTATTAGACTAAATGACATCCTTCTATAAGTGAATGTTCCCAACTTAGTAGTGACGACCGTCTTCATTCTGTCTTCATAATTAACAATCACCTGATTGTATGCAAAATAGCCATCCAGGAATGATATCATTTTGGGATTTGATGAAGATTACACTTAGAGACTTACCGTCTGAAGGGGTGGGTCAGTTGTCCTTTATAGAAGCTCTATTGCGTTCTTGAAATCTACAGCGATCTCTCCGATACTAGGATAGAACCAAGTTAACCACCCATGTTGAATGTCGTACAAGGAAGATTATTCTTGCAGAAAGAAATTTTTGAACTTCCTTAAAGATCAGTGGTTCAATTAGGGCATTGACAAGACACTGTTTCTGCTGAAATGGTTTAGCTTTAGGCTTCAAAGGAATAGTATGAGTCATTATAGAAGCATCAAATGTTTTTAGATCTTCATACCCCCAAGCTATCACAACATCTTTCTTTAGTGCCCTTAGTATATCTTTTCTAATTGCTTCAAGGTAGGCTTTCCCTATGTAACATTTCTTTCTGGGCTAGAATCAACTAGGTTAATAGTTTCATATTCACCTCCTTTATCCTCGGTTGATACCTTTTCCCAAGCCCTTGGGTATGAATCAAAAATTATTTCTAAAGCCACCATTCCCTTGGGAATGCTATTACTTTTTAAATTGAGGACCCCCTCTGTATCATAGTCTTCAGAGATCCAGTCTCCTTGATCCCTGTTGGACTCATCAATGATTTGTCCTTCAAAAACATCCGAGCTTGCTAGAAAAGCAATGATATGTCGATCATCATCAAAAACCTGAAAGTTCTTGATGTTATCAGGAACAGCCGGGGTGGAAATAAACTCTACTGAGAATCTCTTAAGCTTGGAGCCTTGCATGGGTTCTAGGGTACTTGCGACAACAACTAATGAATCATCTATTTGATTGTCCTCTCTAGGGATTAAATTAATCCCAAAAGCATCAAAGTATTCAATCAGGTTCCATGCCCAATTTCTATAAGCTGCTAGCCTTTTATTGTGACATATGTATTGGCTGCGCACTTGCTTTATAACTACTTCTGAATCTCCTTTAACCATCAAGGCAGTAACTTTCTTCTTATGTACGAACATCAACCCCTGAGCTAATGCTTCATATTCTACTATGTTGTTAGTGCATCTAAATTGCAACCTGTAAGAAGTAAAGAATTTTTTCCCTTTCGGGCTGGTCAATTCAATCCCAACACCACATCCTGTTTTGGACTTGGATCCATCAAACGTGAGGGTCCATAGTTGATCATGAGCTGGGGTTGATCCCTTTGAGGTTATTATGGGTGTTTGGATAAGATGAGGCATAGGTTGGGGAACTTGATCCATTGCATCAAATATTGGGAATGGGTGTTCAATAGGTTCCTCAGGTGCAATTTCCAATTCCTACTCAGATATATTACATAATCTGAGGCTATCCTTCTGATAGTCACTTTCATCTTTGATTAATCCCTTGGGTTTTGGTATACTTGTGAGTGCAGGGATATCAAACAGACCTTGGGGTTGTTCTTCCTAACTATGTTGGTCTGGTATTGTGACGAGGCTAAGTTCAATTTGAGGAGGGACTTCCTTTGAAGGTATATTATCCCTGGTTAACATTATTGCACTTTTGGCTTCGAATGAGAAGTGATCTGGAATGGTCTCAAGGTGATTTAGGTTAGTTCCCTCGATTTGGGAAACATGATTTAAAATACTGATGCAGGGTTGGTAGGTCAATTCTGAATGATTTTGGTAGTGTACCCTGCACCAATTAGGGAGTAGAAGACTCTGCAGATTGATATCTTCCCATAAGACCAGTTGATCTTGTTGCAACTTCTTGATCAATCCTTGTTGGTTTTCATTAATCATGGGATTAGGGAATTTTTGTGTTGACAAATATTTAGAATGAAGAACCGAAAAGGTTAAAATTTCTTCTCTTTTATAAACCCCTATCTCGGTTTCAAAATAAGCTACCTCATTGGGAAAATCATATTCAATGATGATGTGTTTGAGGCGAGGTTCACTTTCAATCCTCATCTACATAGGCACTCCCCTCCATGGTAGCCACATATGTGAAAATTTGAGGGAGAGATATCCCACTATACTTTTCATCAAATCTCTGCTCAACAACATACCATAAGTCTCAAGAATGTTTGCTACTTGAACATTTATATTGGTTTGAATCCTAGGGTTAGACCCTACTTGCACATGTATATTTCTCAATTCTCCAACTACATTAACCTCTATTTATCTAGTTGGATGACCTTCTTGTTTGTTTGGACAAGGTTCAATCCCAATTTCTTGCATATAGAAAATGACATAACATTGCCAAAAGCCCCTGAATCTAGCAGACAATTATGTAGATTCTTCCCATAGATTCTCAAACTTAAAAGAAATGGTGGGGTACCTTCCTTGCTTCTGTATAGAGTTGTGTTCATGTCTCCAGTAGGTGCCACCTTAGTTTTCCCTTTTGATTTATCAGCTTCTTCCAAAGCTTTTAGCACTATCTCTCATTGAGCAGAGCACCACTTTAGTATGTCAAAGTATGGTAAAGAGGTTTTCTGCTTCTGCATCTTAGAAACAATATCAAATTATGTGTTATAGCTTGCATTACATTTGAAAAAACTAGGTGAATTACCTTTGTTATGGAAGTCAGGGGGACCTTTTAGTGGAGGGTTATTATCAACATTTGCAGTTAATTTCCAGCATGCTTGATTAAGGTGGTGCCTGATGTGAGTGAAAGATAGACCTGTCGGATTCATAAAAGTGTCTTTCTAGAAAGCAGGGGAATTGAATCTTCTCACAAGGTTTCGTCCTAGTTTTTGCATTGGAATGGGGTTTTACCTCTAAAGAGGTCACTGATCATTATTATATCTATTAAATAAAATGTTGAGCCTCCCTTGGTTTCTTTTTTTTGTGGTTTGTCTTTATTGCATTGTAATTCGCTCATTTTTAAAAGTTTTGATTCTTTTGCTTTGTACAGCTACTCTATAGCACCAGTGTCTGACTTTCCTTCGAGATCCTTAGAATTTCTTGTTTGTGCTCCGATGTCCTACAAGATGTTTCTATTTCTTTCACAAAAGTCTCAATGGGTTCTTGAAAGGTTTTCTGTCATTCTTAAAAGGTGTCATGAATTTACACGCGCTGCACCTGCCCCTTGCTTATTACGTTCGGGAATTTTTCCAGCGTGGGATGCGACAAACTTAATTTGCGGACGGCAAATGCCGCGTTAACACTTTAAAGAACAACGGGCATTCCCTGTACTGCTGGTGCTCGCCCTTTTGACCACGATGTTTCACTGGCACCTTCCACAGCAAGATGCATTCTTGCGGGCAGCGATTTGTTGCCATACCCTGAACCCGCTTGATCTATTTGAAGGCCTGTTGTTCACGAACCAAATAAGGCTATTGGCTACTGCGCGTCATCATCATCCGCTCGGAGAGGTTTACACTTGTCTAGCCAGGACCACCGCCATCATTACAGAGGATGCACCTATGCTTGGGATGGTATTTGCGGATCTTTGTGTTGACTTCGATGCTGTTGTAGCGGTATGGGTATGTTACCGATTCGGACGTATTTAAAAGATGGTGGGTATCTTTTGTTATTCTCTAGGGCCTTGGGAGATTTTTTCTTGCTATATATACTTTCTCTGTTGAAGGGAAAGGCCCAGAATCAGGGAAAAACACGCTGGTTTTAGAAATACATTAGGTCTCTATTACTGTTTAAATTGCAAAACTTTCAAACTGTGCCGATTGTTCGGCCTTTCTGCTTTTCATGCTTTGATTAAATTGTGAAATGTGCTTTTTACTGTCTTGACATTTCATTTGATGAACTTATATTTATGTTGAATACAAGTTTGCTTACTTAAATCATGTCTAATGACTCTTCTAAGTAGTAAGATTGTATGCAACATTATTTTGTGTCAATAAATGAATTGTCTGTGCTATAATCTTAAGACTCTGAAGTTCTGGAACACAACACTATTCAGGCCCTTAAATCTATGATTTATCATGCCCACCAGAAAATCTTGGCGCATCACCTTAGGTTAGACTTTACTTTATTATATCCGCTCCCTTTTCCCTTTCAAAAACCCATTATAGAAGAAGCCGACTTCTTTAAAATCTGGAAGTTACTCAGTTTAGTGCAAAAGGTCCCCCTTAAACTGAGTTTCCCATAAGACTGTTACCTCATCAATTTTTGGCGTCAATAGTTTGTTCTTTTTCTGGCATGCCCGATGGGATCTGAGCTTAATGAAATTGTATTGTAGTAGGGTGTATGAGCCATTGGCCTGTAACTAGATCCCAAACCACAAGTAATCCAGGTTTAATCGTACCTCCGCTAGGGACATTCCAAGTCGCAAATTAGCTGGTAACCGTTCCATCCCCATCGCATTTTCCTCTCACCATGTTGCCGGTCGCCAACAAAAATTATGTAGCATGGGATGTTGGAAGTCCCCTGGTAGCCTCGGTAGCACTCGCTGTATGGGGCGCTATCCCAGTTTTAGCCATGAAGGCTATATCGAGGTTTACTAGAGATAGCTCAAGAACACCTGCAGAACATTTGCAAGATGTGGAAGATGTATGTCTGGTTCATGGGTTCACAACGCAGAATTTAGCTTTGAGGCTTCTCACCGCATCTTTCAAAGGCAAGGCGCTGGATTGGTATCGCACGTTGACACCCAAATCAATTCGCACTTGGGATGAGCTGGGAGATCCGTTCTATGAGAGATTCTCAAACAACGGAGATCGTTCTTCATTGTATTATCAACTATCTGTGATAAGGCGAGCCCCTCAGGAGGCTCTGACGGACTTCAAAGCCTGATTTCATGCAAATTGGTAGAGGATCCCTGTTACTATCCGCCCGACTCTCGAGTTGGCATTTATATTTTATTTGAAGTCCATCAATTCTAACATTTCTGTGATGATCAAGTCTTTGGGAGGAGCTACTTTACCAGATGCTTATGGTACCGCTATCAAGGTTGAGAAGCATTTTATAGATTGCAAAAAATTGCCTCGACCTATTATGCTGATATTTCCTGAAATATCAATCTTCGCGCAAGAGGTTACGTCAATTGGTGCCCCCACAAATGCTTAGTCAATATACACTTACGCACCTACTCCTGAAAGTGTGGCTTCTATGTTAGGTTCTTCCAAGGATGAAATAAGCGATCTCAAAGAGATGTTGCGAACCATGGCGAATGATATAATGACTCTTAAGCAGAACCAAGCAATGCCTTCAAATCCCGCATATCAAAACTATCAAGGCGGGCAGTCTACTTATCAAAAAAATCAATATCAGGGTGTGCCCCGCACTAATCCACCAATGCCAACAGCAAACCAAATGGTGTCGGTACCTACTCCGCTGATGAGTGTGTCGCCAAGCTCAGGCAGGGAATTAACCGTAGGACAAAAAAATCTTATTGATGATGTCAATCCATGGTGTTTTCCCTGCAACGATGTGCATATGCCCTGAAACTACCCACGTGGTAACCTACAACAAAAGGTGGCAGAGCAACGCAGTCAAGGCACAACAACAGAAAATGGAGGTTATGTATATGCCTCACCACAAATGGAGAGTGTGGTCTTGACTGCGCAAAAGCAAGGAATGTCTTTAGAACAAGAATCTGACATTGCTCCTGATCATGCGCTCTTCTCCTGGATGGAGGAAGAAGAAACAGTGTTTACCAACGATGCATTCATATCCAAAACACTACAAGTACATTCCGATTACAACACACGATCAAAGAGGAGATTCACCGGTGATTCAGTTGTTTCACATCTGGACAACTTGCAACTCAAATGCGCATCTGATCAAATTCCCAATACTTCCACTGTCCCTTCACCTTCTCAACATCAGAAGGAAATTATTATAACGAGAACCAAGGAGCAGAAAGCTCCGAGTTTGTCACCTTTTAATGTGGTGAAGCAATTGAAGAAATCATCCACTAATGTATCTCTATGGGACATTCTAGCAATCCTGGAACAAAAGACGCTATTACAGAAGGTGCTTCAAGAAGAGGTCAACCCGGCACCAACAAGGTCATTTGCGGGAACATAAGAAGTTTATCAGGTGTTGCAAGCTAAGGTCCCTGCGAATAATACAAAGGAACCCCCTACCGAAGAGAGAAGTACGTCAAAATCTCAACCCTTCTTCTTGAATCTCATTATAGGAAAGAAGTTATTGCACAACGCTATGATTGATTCTGGCGCCAGCACCATGGTTATGCCTAAAAAAATAGCTGAAGCTTTGGGACTCAATTACGAACCTATGAAGAGAGGGGTGATGCAGCTTGAAGGAAATAAAGTTGAGACCGTAGGTGTCATCAAAGCTCTTCAGTTAACTTTATTTGTTTTCCCTAGTATCACGGTCCCACAAGATACAGTGATCATAGATGTCCCTCCTATGTTTGGTCTCTGTCTCTTGCGAGAGTTTACTTCAAAGGTGGACGGATACTTGTCCTTGGATTGGTCGTATCTGATACTTAGGACCAAGCATGGCACTAAAATGAAGATAGAATCAGAGGCTCTACATTCTGAACACGTGGCAGATGAAGCTCTGATCAATTTTGAAGCATCGCATACCTCTATCACTAAGCAAGAAATGTATTGCGTTGAATTGCTAGAAGAAGAGAAAGCGAGCGAAGATCAGAATGACAAAGAAGATGCTCTGTTGAGTGAACACATAAACAATGATCCTTTCAGCAATTATCATGCTACAGGATTGGGCACATATGTAATTTATGATGAAGACCAGGTGCTTTCGAGGGTTGTCAAAGAATCCGAAGGTAACCAAGCAAATGAGCTATGGACATTGTACTTTAATGGAGCAAGAAGCAAAGTAGGTGCTGGAGCAGGGATATATCTAATATCCCTGCAAAATAAAAAATGGCTGAGGTCTTTCCACTTTCATTTCACATGTTCAAACAATGAGGCTGAGTATGAGGGGTTAGTCGAAGGTTTAAGCCTTGCAGAACGAATGGGTATTAAGCAACTAATTGTGTTCGGAGATTCCAAACTAGTAGTTAACTAGGTCCAAAGAATTTTTGCAGCAAAGAATGCCCGCATGAGATCCTATCAGCACTGAGTCTGGGACCTGATTGAGGGTTTCGAAGCTTTCAACATCTAGACCATTCCCCGAAAAAAATAGCGATGCAGATCGCATGGCTGTGATTGGTGCTTAGTTTGATCCTTTCTTAGACTTGCTTCAGAATGAACATTTAGTACGAGTACTAGTCCAACCAGCGATCCCCGACAATGATCAGAGTTGGCAAGTCTTTGAAAGCGATGAACATATCACCTCGTTTATCCAGCATTCAGGGGAATTCACCGATCAGCTTCAACCTAAGATCACCGAGGCTTATGGAGGAAAAATTATGCAGCTTAAATCTAATAAACTTCCGAAAGGATTGGTTAATCTTGAAAACTTTTTTGATTGTAATGATGCCCAAAATGATAAGTGGAGGATCGTGGTAGACAAAAGTGATTATGAGGACCTTCGGGTCTCCGATGGTAGGAATCTTCGAGTCCGAAAAGATGTCCCGCACCATGATAAGGAAAGGCTCATAAGTTTCTGTGGAGAATATGGAGTAGTGGCCTGGTCCTACGATGATCTGGAGGGTTATGATCCTAGCATCATTCAGCACACTATCGAGCTAACAGAAGGTGAGAAACTAGTCCGACAGAAATAGAGGCCAGTTAACCCTAAAATTGAGGTGCTAATGGCAAAAGAGCTGACTATGCTCATTGAGTCATGCATTGTCTTCCCAATCAAACATAGTACTTGGGTATCAAATCTGGTCCCAGTCTGAAAGAAGAATGGTGATATCCGATTGTGTGTAGACTTCCGAGACCTAAGCAGAGCATCTCTGAAAGACCACTATCCATTGCCTTCCATGGAATCAATCCTACAAACTGTGGCAGGATCAGAAATGTTTTCTCTGCTAGATGGTTTCTCCGGCTACAACTAGATCCGAGTTAAACAGGAGGATCAACACAAGACTACGTTCACCACAAATTGGAGAACATTTGCATATGCTAAAATTCCTTTTGGGTTATCCAATGCAGGGGCAACATTCCAGTGGGCGATGGACGTCACATTCAACAAGCTAATCAATAAGTTTATTCTAATCTATCTAGATGACCTTATTGTGTTCTCCAAATCTAAGGATGATCATTTCGACCATTTGGAGTTAGTTTTTCAAAAGTGCTAGGAGTTCAGAGTTTCCCTAAATCCAAAGAAGTGTGTATTCGGAGTACCACAAGGTAAGTTGTTGGGACACGTGGTGTCAAAGGAAGGTGTATCAATCGACCCCGAACGAGTAAAGGCTATCAGAGAACTTCCCCTTCTGGTAAATAAGAAAGCTGTTCAGTCTTTCTTGGGAAAAATAAATTTTGTCAGCAAGTTTATTTCTAATTTCGCAGGGATGATTAGGCCAATCACCCTAATGCTGAAGAAGGATCAAACATTCAAATGGACAACCGAAGCTCGGGAGGCTTTTGAAAGAGTCAAGGAAGCTATTTCCACGGCCCCAGTGCTAGTTAATCTAGACCAATCAAAGGATTTTATAATGTACAATTTTAGTAGCAAGTCCAGTATTGCTACTGTCCTCACCCAAAAGGATAATAAAGAAAAAGGGGAACATCCAGTGGCGTTCTATTCCTGAACACTAAAGGAATATGAGGTGAATTATAATTTTGTCAAAAGACAAGCCTTTGCAATAGTAAAAGGACTTAAAAAGTTCCACCATCTAATTTCCTACAACAAGGTACTGGTATATGTCACACATTCCATTATACGTGAATATATCATGGAAGGAAAGATCATAGAAAAAAGGGCAAATTGGATCACTAAGATCCTTGAATATGACATTGAAGTCAGGCCTACCAAGACTATTAAAGGAAGAGGGACTGCGGTGAATATATAGCGCAAAACGAGGCAGTAACCTATTGATAAGGAGCAGCCGAGCTCATCTTGATAAAATGAATTAGAATCGGAAGGCAGCTGGCTGACTGATAGAATGAGGTTCATGCAAACCGGAAAGTACCCGCCAGGCCTCTCGTCCCAAAAAAAGAGGTATTACCGGCTGCAAAGTTGAGGATATAGGCTAATAGAAGGAGTCCTTTTCAAAAGGAATTTCAACGGTGTCCTCCTATGATGTGTCACTTCTGACCAAGCAAAGAAGATCCTCGACGCATTCCACAATAGCGCAGTAGGTGGACATTTCTCTGCCAAAACCACTGCCATTAAAATCATGCGTGTTGGCTATTATTGGCCTACGCTTTTTAATGACTAGTACTCTTTGGTGAAGGCTTGCAAAAAATGCCAATTCTTCGCTGATAGAAGAAGGAATTCCGCAATGCCCCTGAAACCCATAGTGGCTAATGAACCATTCATGAGTGGGGCCTAGGATTTCATTGGGAATGATTAACTCCGGTTTCCAACGATGGACACAAAATGATTCCATCACACGAATTACTTCACAAGATGGACAAAGGTTGTTCTCACAGAACGCGGGATGTCGTAGATCGTGAGATTTCTCGAAGAGTCGGGTGACAAGTTCGGGCCTCCAAAAATGATCATTTCAGATAATGCCAGAGCTTTCCTTGGCTCAAAGGTATGTCATGTTGCATTAAAGAATGGCATATTCCTCAAGACATCATCAAACTATTATCCATATGGGAATGGTTTAGTAGAGTCAACAAACAAAAGCCTAGTTCGACTCCTTAAAAGGATTAGCCTCAGAGCACCGTGAGGGAATGGCATAAGAATCTTAGAACAACACTGTAAACTACATAACTCCTAAGCAAGTCCATAAGACTTCGCCTTATGAGTTGGTATACGGGAACGAGGCGTTGTTACCTATATCTATGGAGATTTTGGCACTCCAATTGTTGAAATCCCTCAAGATAGAACAAAATGATGCCATGGAAGTTCAATACCAACTCTGAAGTACAAGAAAAGGGAGAATTCCCTTAACGAAGAATGACAAGCCATCACTGTGTGGTCAAACAATGGTTTGATAAGAAGAAGTTTGACCGTGGTCTAAAAATGTGGAGATTCTTAGGTGCTAAAATATGACAAATGTGGTTCTAAAGCTGTGTTAGGCATGGTAAATTTGACTCGCCTCATGGGAAACCCTTTAGATTCATCCTGGCAGTAAAGAATACAACGCTTTTGAGCTGGAGGATATGGAAGAGGAACCATTAGGAATCCTGATCAATGGGATTCATCTTAAGTTGTTCCATTATGCATTAAGCTCTACTTTGTACATATGTAAAAAGCGCTTTTATTTTATTTTTGTTTCTTTGGCCGATCTTTTTCTAAATCAATTTGTTGTTTTGTGGGATTAACCCATTATTATTGATGGGTGGGATACCAGAGTTGCTTTACTCAAAATACATCTATGTGTGGAGAAGTAGCATATAAAAGCTGCAAGCCCAGAAAAACTTAAAATACAAAATAAAAAGAAAGAGCATGGATTTTCTTTCAACGATAGATATCTATTCATATATGTTTTTTTCATTAAAAAAGTGGCTGGGAAGCCGAATTTCAAAATTTACAAGTATATTGAGCTATTATATATATGATAGCCATTTTTAGGCTTATATACAGATATGAGCAGTATCATATGCAGTAGACAGGGAGACACTTGTTGAGTAGGCAGGAGTTTTTATCCAAAGGCATGGCTGGTGGCAATTGATGCATTAACTACAATGTCCACTTCTTCCTCGTCCATGGATTTCTCGATAGCACTGGAAGCATCATTTGGCACAACTATCATTGGCGGGGGAAACACCAGGTTCCTTAAGTCAGTATACCAGTCCATGTCATAGAAAGGTATCATGTTGTAGCTGCGAAATAGGAAGTGTAGTGCCTGAGTAACCCTCTGCTGGTGCTGGTCATGAGTCTGTAAGCGAAATCCACTAAGGAATGGTAGCCAAACAATGACAGCTTCTTCCTCAATAAGGTGACGCAGGTCGCTACCTGATGGCAGACCTACCCCATAAGCAGCATGCGCAACCTCACCAAGGCCATTCAGGTATTTTTTGGGGAAGAATTCCTTAACCAACTTCAAGATAATTGGTTAGGGAACGCTAATGTCCAGTATGGACATGACAAAGTGGGAGCATACGTCAGTATTCACCTGATACCTATCCTCATATTCTACACAATCTTTGCCTAAAACCCACTTTATGGCTACTAAGACTAGAAAATGTTTGTTCTTAGTCATTCTTTTCAGTCTCCTAGTTGAAATCTCCCCTAGGAATGTCGTTTGTGACTTATATGAGATTAGGCGAATTGGGGTATCCATTGCTCTAACACTATCCCCAGGCTTTTGAACTAATGCCAAAATTGTCTACCACCTAACCTATGAAAAGACTTGCTTAAGACTCTTTTGCTGACTTATCTCTTCACAAATGCTAAGTATATTTTTCTCACTACTTACTGGCCTATTTATAGAAATTTGACAAGACACATGCTAATCCACTTCGAAAGAACGTGATATTAAGCTAGTTGCAAACTTGAAAAGCATGCCTACGTTTGTCCACTTTTCTGGGCCAGTTGCATCTGTAATAGCGTGGCTCAAGGCGTGCTTGATTAATTAGAAGTAATTAATTGGATTGCGGAAAGGTGGTGCTCGTTGGCAGTGAGACGTATGGTCGTAGGCCATTGTGTCATCTCTCAAATGCATCTCAGAACCCAAGGCGATATTCATATTTTTTCAAGTTGTGATCGTTTGCTCGGCATAATCATTCCGACCGGATATTCATTGCCAACGCATGCTAATGCAGAGTTAGCAAGCAAATTGTCGGCTCAAGTTCCAAGGAGATCAGAGCATATCACACGATCGCCCAAAGGAAATAATGAACTCGGCCGTCTCAAAATAGCCATGAGCTCATTTTGTACAATTTGCAAGATTAACGGTACATGCCAAATTAAATGCAAAAGGCTTGCTTTCTCCTACTATCTTGAGGAAAGATTGCCAAATATTGTATGAAGAGACTTAATATTCCAAAAAGTCTTTTCAAAAACACCAAAGGGCTAGAGTGCAGAGTTATCCTTCTTCAACGTTGCTAGTACTAAGACAATTTACAAAACAAGAGCTTGCGGGAATCTTCGAAGGAAGGAGGATGTTAGAAACTTCAGCTCAGCCAATTCAGGAGGAAATTAGCCAGGAGCTGTTTACGGCTATACGTTCTTCAGAGGAAGTATATGTCTATAAGGATGTGGCGTATGCCACACCTAGTATACCCAGCAGGCCAAGAAGGGCCCATACAGAGGAATTGGAGAGGCCCAAGGATTGTAGAGACAAAAAAAAGGTTGAAGAAGGATGGGAAATATCTACAACCCAAGGCTTGCAAAAAACCCTAAGTCCCTTAGGGAGGCAGCCTGTGCAAGGTTATTGGAACCAAAGGCAGACCAATCTATGGCACATAGAGTCTGGTTCAGTGGTCTTCCTCAATACATGGTCCCACTTGTGCACTATTGCCCGCAGATAGTTGATGTTGTTATTCAGCGTTATAATCGATACTACATCAAAGGCGCCTTAAGAATTTACCTTATCCAACTGGCGAAGCCATAAACATGTTATACATCCCATACCCAAGTAAAAGAAAGGAAATCATCGATCCTTTCCAATCGAGCAAGGGAGAAAAAATATGGAGGAAGATGAAAAAGAGTTCAGAGTTTCTGTTGGAAGAAACTAATAGGAAAGGCCTCTCATCAGCTAAAGTGCCAAGTATTTTGTTGTCACGCGGAGCGTTTCAAAATGATCTTCAGGATGCCATGTATTTGCTAGCCTTTGTGTGTGGTTGCGACTCCGATGAGAAGATTGAAGCCTTTCAATTGGGACCGGCAATGCAATTTCACAAGCAACATCAACTCTTCTAGTATGATTTTGCTGGGTTTATGGTTGAAAAAATGATACGGCAAATTTAAAATTATCAGGTGGAGAAAAATTTTAGGTTTCTTTCTTTCCTGGTCCACATGTTTCTGCATCAAAACCCGGATTTCTTTGCCTGGTACTTCCTGCTTTCAATTTTTGATGCACAAAATAAAAGAAAGCCAGTCTCTGTATGGATGCCTTTTCTTTCTGCATCTTACGATTATTATGCATTTGCGGACTATTTCATAGCCCTGGTCTTACATGATTTGATCAGAGAGGGGGATATTGTTCGACTCAATAAGGAGCAGACCAGATTTATGCAGAGTTTCACCCCTGCATGCGACTGGTTCTTAGGCAGGGATTTTACGATCTTGTGAATGTGGGGCTTTACGGGAAAACCTTCATGCTCCCAGCCTGCGTTATAGATAGAGTCCTCACACTGGAAATATTTCGATAGGTATGCGTCATTGATTTCACTTTCTGTAGCAGCAGGAAGGTCAAGAGGAAGGGTTTCTTCTCTTGTCTGAAAAATTTCAAATCAGTGACTTTGGTAAATAAGCAATCAGACAAATTGTTGGAGGAAAAGCTGGCCTCTCTAAGGTTGGTATTGATAACTGATGTATGGGAATACAACCCTTTCGATGACTTGCCAGAGCCCCATATGAAGGTTACTCATGTTCCCCGACCATACTGGGAGAAGTGGCGTAATATGTAGGCGGACAGAGACGAAGATTTTGTTGAATTGGCGCATATCCCTACGCCGGACACTAGAGGCCTATGGCACAAATTCTACTTTCCTGTAGTGGCTCGGGATAATTTCCCTATGGAATACAACATGTATAATAGGTTGAAGAAGAACGAAGAATGGAGTGAGGAAAAAATAACAGCTTTTTGGAAATATCGCTAGGAAATCGCACAATTGGATGCTCCTTATAACACACTAAGGGATGACTAGGAATTTGAAAGATGGTGGATGGAGGGCCATCCCAGCCCGAGCTCTAGTTTTAGTAAGAGTGAAGAATAGGGGGAGTCTGAGGAACAATTGGCGGCGACATCGGCTCCCATTGTGCAAAAGGAGAGCGTCTCCGGACAATCCTCCTATGTGGCCACAAGTGTGTGTTTCAATATATCAAGGGGCTCGCATACACTTACTTGGGCTGCTAAATCGGCCAGGGTATCATTACAGCAAACAGAGGTGAACACTGAGACTCAAGATACCCAACCTGCCAAGAAGCAGCGCATGAGCACTATAATCGAAGAGAGTTCGCGATGGCCCATAGGAGGAGAAGTGCTCGCAACCTGTCAAGAGCCTAAGGAGGAGGATGACTCGGTGACGATCCCAGAGCCACCACCAACCAGTCAACATGTACAATTTGCTCCTTCTTCCCTTGCATCTCATTCCTTGATATCTTCCCCTGCCTCACTAGCAATCCCTACCATTGGAACTAGCCCTCTACCATCTGCTATTAGCCTAACATATTTAGCAAGATTCACTTAGTTTTCGCATGCCACCCCACTCATAATTACTCCTCCGCACTCGCGAACGTCTACGGCTACCACTTTGACATTCCTCGGCTTGCTTTCAGAAGGTTTTCCTTTTGAGAATGATCCTCATGTTTCCACTCTTATTACATATCCTCTTCCATTACCATAGACCAGTGTCTCATTAATAGCCCCTCCACTGTCCCAGGTGGTAAGCCTTGCGACTGATTCTACAGTCCAGTCAATCCAAATGACTAGTCCTACTGTCAGCACCCAGACCAAACTATGGAACATGCCCCACTTCTCTCCACAAATAGTCACTCTTCAAAAGAAACAAATGCCCGCACCCATGAAAGTTACCTACCCCTATGCCCTGCCTTTCGGTGCTCCTTTCGCAGGTGGAATGGTATCATTGCCAGCTGAATTCATAGCACAAATGGATTGCGGAAAGGAGGCATGCATGAATAGGATCAGGAAGCGAATGGAAAAAGATG
>VDFB02217756.1:0-18004 GCA_007258455.2 Sequoia sempervirens
GAAGGTGTTTGTGATGTTGCTAATGTAGCTATTTCACTTGGTTTCCAAGTTCTTTTGAGAGAATTTGGATAAAGAGTGTAAAAGGTGGCAGAGTTTTGTTTTGCATTGTGCTCCACATTTCTTCATGGTTGGATATGTGCTTGTGTGGTTTGGATGATATGATTAGAGGTGTTTTGAGGTGTTACATATATATATGTTCTAGATCATGCAACAATGGAAGATGTGTCTAATAGTGTGTTGCTTGTGAAGAAGGTTGTCTAGGAGAAATGGAATTTCTCTACATTTATCCATGTTGAGGTTTCTTCTCTTGTAGATTTGGGAATTTGATAATACTTTATTTATCTACCTTCCCTTGGAGTGCTATGCTTTTAGGTGTTCCATAAGTTTGGTTAGTAATTAAGTTGTATGTCTATGACAATGTGGTTGGTTGCATAGGATGATAGTATTCTCAATTTCAAGTGGTTACAGTTGTATTGTTGAATATTTGGGGACATTGTGTGATGTTACTTTGTGGTCTATAGGATGTTTCCAGACCTAGTGAAGAGTAAATTGATTTTTTGGTAATGTTAATGCAATTTTTTCTGACTTGGCATGTTAGCATTACTTGTGGAGATAGTTTGATGTTTGTGAAAGTGTGGTGAATTATTTTGGTGTAGATTTGGGTCCTATTTAACCCATGGTATGGTTTTCCTTCACTTCTTTCCACCGTGGAAGTGTTTGGTGCTAACTTATGCAGATTTTTCTATTGGAGCACTCATCAAGCATCAACCAAGTGGATCGCTCTTCATCACACATCAATATTGCATCATAGGAGTTGGGAAAGAGCCAATTTTCACATCAAATTGGCACCAATTCCCCCATGGGATCAAGAGTTTGCTTGTTTTGATAGGATTCTAATCTATTTCATTTGTGTTCTTCATTCTTCTTTCCTATTTAAACTTTCCTAATGGATTTCATGGGGAATCTTTGTTCTTGCTTGCATTTCATTTTCTAATGTATTTGTTCATGTTCTGTTGCAGGTATTAGGATTGGGGTTCGACATTTTGGCGCTAGGAGGGCTATCTCACATTCTAATCACGTTTTTTTGTCAAAATTCTGCATTTTTGTTTGTCTATAGGAAAACTCCACCATTGGACTATCAGCATTTCTATTCAACACCGCTGGAACTCCAACGTCACTATATTCCACCACTGCAAACTACAAACTATGACACTCCTATTTCCCACCCATGATTTTGAATTTTAAACTACGTCGCTGGACCTATTTAACCCATAGGAAATTTTCAAAAAAATCAAACTGCACCGCTGGACAAAAGTGAGACACCTTCACGCTCACTGGCCTGACTACAGAGTGATGCCAACCTTTTCCACTTTAACATTCTTTCACAAATATCCCTACGACTTGATATCTCTTCCATCCTTCATTTTTCCTCTCTTTCTCCCTCTTTTCACTTAATTCATCTCACACCAACCTACACTGTGAAACTATGGAAAATCATAAACATTAGCTTCTTCATCAACAAGAAAGTAATTAAATCCATGCATTACCTCTTTCTTTTTTATTGCTGCAACCACTTGTTCATCATCACCCTTGGTTACAACACTATGCTCTTCCTCCTTCCTTCCTTCTAAAAGACAATTTTCAATTGCAATCACTTATCCTCTGCATTCTTATCTATGTTAGTGACATAATAAAAATATTTATCCTCTCCAATTTGCAACAAACTATCATTCTTACCAATCTCTTTATCAAATAAATCAACAAATGATGCAAAGTGAAGTTCACCAAACAAATCAACATTCTCCTTCTTGAATCCTTCCTTACTTTCAACCATTGTGCCTTCTTTACTAATGCATTATTTCTTGCAATCTAATTTTCTACAACACTTTTACCATGCTCAAATAAATCATATTTAACATCATTCTTACAAAAATCATATTTTACCTCTTCTTCTTTCTCCACTAAAACCTTCACTTTACCTCTCTAGTATGCCATCAATACTGTTGCAACTTGTATTAGCAAATCAAAATCTTCATCTTCATCCTTGTTCACTATTTTTTAACTCCATTAACCAAAAGAATTCCAATGCTCTAACATACCTTTCCATTCTCCTCATTCATGGGCTTCAACTTGTGTTTGATTCCATCCTTGGTTAAAGAGTATGTATTAGCATACCCATCATGCATTGCACACCTATCAAACTGCTAAGGTCTTACCAATAACACATGACAAACATCCATAGACATTATATCACATAAGACTTCATCATGATAGTCACCTATCTTAAACTTTACCAGACATTGTTCATTTTCCCAAACCTTGTGGTCATATTGCAACCAAGCAATCCGATATGGATACGGGTGTCTTCTCCTTTCCAGCTGCAACTTATTCATCATTTCTTTAGAAATAAGATTGTCAGTACTACCACCGTCCATAATAACATTACAAACTTTACCTTCACATTTGCATCTCGTTTTGAACAATCTTCTCCTTTGATGAGGTTATTTTCCCTCGTTCATCAAGACTCTTCTTGAAACAAGTGTTTCTCCACTCTCTACCTCTTTTGAGTGTGAATACTTAGCATCTTCCTCATTCACATTCAATGCCCTTGCATGATTTTCAGTCCTCCTATTGGTCTTCTTTTGTGCTTGTTGGTGTAATTAATATTTAATTACACTTTGCATAAGTTTACTTAGGCTTTATTTAATTCCTAAGTTATAGGTTCTTATCTTTATCTTGTTGCTCAAGATAAGATTAGGGTTATGCATCTTTTCTTTTATAAAGCAAATCATTATCATGTAATTATTGAATTCTTGAATAATATTATGTTGCACATCCTTTTGCAACCTCTCTGCTTTTTTTGATTTTCTCTTCTGTGGAAGGTCTTTTCGGTTTGCAAATCTGATCTTGGTTTCTAACATGGTATCAGAGCCTTGATTTGCAACCCCTTCTCAGATTTATGGAGAGATTTATTGCAGAATCATTCGGGATTCCTTGAGGGTTTCATACCTTGAGTTTGTCTCTCTATTTGGGTGCTCTTGCATGCTTGCTTTTGGCGCACATTGGAGTAAATCTAAGCTCATATTCGAGTTCAAGGTTGTCGAAAAAGTCAAGATCAACTTTTGTTTTGCCTGAATCCGACATTTTATGCCAAAGTTATGAGGGTTTGAAGATTTTCCAGATCTAGGAGTTCTTGGCTTTTAACGATGCGTTTTTAAGGCAGATCAGACTGCCATTAGGATCAGCATCTAGGGTGAAAACTGACATATAACAATACCCTATATTTGGTGTAATCTTGCTTAGAGCAAAAAAAATTTGTTAAGTAGGCATAAGCCATCTACACCCAGAATCAAAAAAATTACGAATATGAAGGTAAAAAAATAATTTTTTACGGCTTTCATATTTACATCCGGAATTTAAAAAATTGTGTGAAATTTTTGGCTTTTTAAAAAGAAACCAAATCAAATTTTTTTTGAGGGGTTGGAAGATTTGCAAGGTACCTATCCATGGCGAGGTCCACTGCGGGCCCCATCCTTCCGCGATCTGCGATGCTCCGGTTCCCTTTGTCCGACCATTGTACTCCTCTGCGGCTCCTTTCCTTTCCCCGGCGGCCGGTGGTGGTTTCCTTGACACCCACCTCGATTGGCGACCATCCCAGCGGCGGCCAAAGTGTGCAGAAGCCGAACCCCTACAATAGTGAAGGCATCATAGAATATTCCCTTTGAAAATCTGGTAGCCAATTCCCTAGTCTTAGCGAGAATATTACAGTTTATGCATTACATGGAATATTACGACTAGCTTCAACATATACCCGATGGCCCAGAAAAAATTGCCAAAGAGGAAACGATACCAAACGTCGCTAATAATTCCGGATGATCATCGGCCGCCAGGTATTTATCTGACCATATTCCGGTTAATTTTCGATAAAGACAAAATTCGTCGTCTATTATTTTTAGTATTTTTCTGTTTATCTACATATATTTTTGTTTGAAGTTAGATGTTTATTTTGGACTTTCGAGCTCATAACTTTTTTCCACGATCTCCAATTTTCATCTTCTTTGCGGCGTTGGAAAGGTATTAAGGAGCTCTCTCTTGCTATACATGCACTTTTTTCTATATTTGTCCCAAGTTTTTCATTATTCCAGATTTGTCTCGATGGGTGTTTTGGAGATTACTTGGATGTTTTAGTAGTTAGAAAAGTGAAACCTGTATATCTATACTTCATCTCAATACCACATCATGTTATTTTATGTTTATACATGTTTAGGATGCTCTCCTTTTACAATCATTGCGTTATTGTAATAAATGAACTAAGATAAAGTTCCATCAGGGGGGTTTCTTGCATAATAAATCTGATTAGAGTGTAGTTTTCACTTTGATCTCCATCTTCATTTTGTTTTGATGGAAACTTGCATGAGTCTATCTACTTTCCTAGTTTCTTTTGGCCACATCTTGTCTTAGCTTGACACATCTTAGATAATCATTGGTTCACACTTTAGATTGAGAGCCTATGGTTAATGATCCACATTGGATCCATCAGTTTGAGGGCCATGTTTTTTATGGATTAATGTTCCAAAGTTTCATGTACTTCTTCCCATGGAAGAGTTTTAGTCCGCGGTTGGCATCGGCATTAAGATACGGTTTCAAGATTCTATCATCATTCATTTCTTTGTTGCTTCACAAATTCGAGGAGTTTATTTCCCAATTTAGCAGAGTTCCACAATGTTCTTCGTGCTTCTTTCGTGATCATCTCACATTGTAGGAGGTTTGTCCATTGGGTTTTCCTTCTCTGCCTGTCCTTTTGCATTTGTACACTTGAGTACTGATTAGGCCTTGTTGTCGGGGACTCATCTTTGCATAATAATTTTGCTTCTCCTAAGTTGCACTTATGGGGGTGTTAGTGTAATTAATATTTAATTACACTTGCATAACTTTACTTAGGTAATATTTAATTCCTAGGTTTATTATTCTCATCCTTATCTTTTTGAGCTATCTTGTTGCTCAAGATAAGATTAGGGTTATGCATCTTTTCTCTTATAAAGAAAATCATTATCATGTAATTAATGAATTCTCGAATAATATTATGTTGCACATCCTTTTGCAACCTCTCTGCTTTTTCTGATTTTCTCTTCTATGGAAGGTCTTTTCGGTTTCTGAATCGATCTTTGTTTCTGGAGTTCTCACAATCATAAGATCTATGTCCTTCTCCACATCTAAAACAAATCATTTTATAATTTCCTCTTCCAAATCCTCTACCCGATCTTCCTCTTCATTTGAAACTTTGATCACGAGTCTGATTTGAACTCTCACCTCTTTCTTCCTTACTTCCCATAGTGTCTCCGATCTGATTTTTATCCTCATATTGTTGCACACTAATTTTACCTTTTTCTCTTTGCTTATTTTCAAATCTTTTGTTCATTTTTTTTTCAATCTTCAAGGTAACTTGATATGCATCCTCCATGGTTAAAACCCTCACTAATGTCATCTCTCCTGAATGTTTTCCATTAATCCATTAATGTATCTTTCAACCTTCTCCTTAATTGCTTCATCATGTCTCGTTCTAATGAGAATCTGATGAAACTCTTCAATGTATTATTTCACTGTCTTCATTCCTTGTTTCAATCCTTGCATTTTCTTGAGAAAATCTAGCTCATAATCCACTGAATAAACTTCTTTTTCATTTTCTCTACCATTTTTTTCCCACTTTTTTATTTTATCCTTCCCTTTTCTTCCTCTTTCCAATTCAATATCCCTCCACCAACTGGAAGCATGACCCTTTAATCTAGTTTTTACAAACCTTACTCTAACAAGGTCCTTAATTCCTCAAATTCAAAATACTCCTCCATATCATTAAACCAATCTATGAACTCCTCTGGATTCAAATTTCCATTGAATGTAGGAATATCAATCTTTGGTCCCTTTCTAATATTTGAAAGGGCTATCAAAAATGGGTCATTTGCAACTACTACAGCTACATCTCTTTGCTCATTTGTTAGGCAAGCATTCTCTGAGGATTCTTCTTCTTCATCACTCTTCGGTTCTCTTCTCTGTGCAAACCGTCTTCTTATATCTTCTTGGAGTGTATCCACTTTCCTTATCAAGGCTCTGAATTCATCTCCATGGAAAAAAATTTCAATCATTCCTTTATCTCGTCCCCTACCATGTTGGGCTCCTTTACCATACATTTTTTGAAATACCCACAAGCTCAATCTTGGTGCAAACTACCTCCTTTCAGTGAATCTTCCTACACACTCAAAATATTCTAGCTATGATACCACTAATTTAAGGGCTGAAACACCCTTCAAAAACTACCTTATAACCCTTTTAAATACTCACAAACATTTAGTCAAACAATTGGCAACAATGCTCAAAAATTCAAAAATTTGAATCTCCATATATGCACTCTTTTTTGCAATAAAAGGAATGATGGATTACATCAATAAATCAGTAAAGATGGACTGATAACATCAAATAAAAATTAAAAAAATTCATTAAACAGTCCATTAAATTACCACAACAAGGTTTCAAGCTCAAACAATGAGAGCTTATGCCAAATAGTGCATTCTCCAGCAACTAGAATCCTCCTATAGCTTCTCAAACTTGTCTCTTTCAATCTAGAATTGATATGGACTATGGTAGAACAGTCTCAAACCTGAAATAAAACCTTAAAAAAACATCTTCCATGAATTCCCTGCCTTCTTCTATGACTTTACTTGTTTTCTTCAAAAACTCAACTCAAAAAATGACCTCCTTTTCAAAAAAAATTCCCATTTCCATGAATGTTTCCACATTCATTTTCCTTCTTCTCCAAAAACTCACGACTACTTTTGGGATGAACCATTAATTCCCACCAAAAAGATAAAAATAAAAACATTAAAATCCAACCAATCAAATTCATAACTCCCCACAACCATTAGTTTGACCATTTTCACCTAAAAAGGCTAAAATCCAATATTGGCTAACCTTGGCATCCACTTTCTCTAGTACCTACTTTTTAGGGATTTTTGAAATTATTTTCTAAAACATTATTTTATTCAATTTCCAAAGCATTATGAATTCATTTTTAAGATTTTAAAAATTGGAAAATCAAAATTGCATTATTACCCTACTTTTCCACCTGCTTTTTCACCTTGTCAATGTTATTCATCCTTTTTTATCACTTCACACAAGGATAGATGAAATTAAACATTCCAAAATTATTTTTCCACCAAATAATCCATCTCAAAATCAAAATTGAAAAATTGAAAGAAAAAAATTAACCTTCAAACCAATACAGGATTGCACGTAGCCATGGATGCTCCTGCATCAATAAAAAATGATTTATTTTCCTTTTCTACTTCCTCTTGGTCATCTATATCCACAATATCAACTATATGCTTCTTAATACTTGCTTCACCTTATGAAGCTTCACATTTTCTCTTGTGGAGAAATTGAGGTCCTTCTTTTTCATCATCTTTGATGCAGATCAAGAGGGTTCATACCATCAACTTTCTATATTCTTGGCAATAATCAAGTACACAACTAAAAAATTTCATTCTTGGGGCAATCTCAATCCTTTAACCCTAAGCAACATGGGCCCAACTTACACAAATGGACTCCAATATCTATCAAAATTGGTAAATGATTTCAACATGCTTAGATTCATACCAAAAAATCATTACAATAATCCAAAGATCAAACAACGATTATTTAAAGCCAACCATAAACAAACTATGCATAGCTTTGTTCAAACATCAAGAAAACCATGTTTCTTTGACCACTCTCCACCAAAATGAAACACACAATCTACCATAACTCATGAAAATGAATAAATGAACCTTTTTATTTTAAAGGTTCCTTAGAACATTTCAAAACATAATTGTTCACCAATTTTTATCACTTTTTGGTGGTGGAATAAAAAGATATGAATTTTTCTTATCTGCTGAAAACCCTAGTTCCTGAATTGGGTAGTCTTCACTAAAATTGTCATAAATCAATCAAAAACCAATGAAAATTGATCAAACAAAGTGAAAATGAAACTAGATTCACATATCTAACATTTCCAATAGATCTGAGGTCTTTATTTGATATGTACAATCTGTACCATTCTCTACAACAACCTGCAACTTCTAGAGAAAACAATCCCATAGGGATGCCAATGGTAAAATGATCATAATTTTCTCTAAAATCAATGAAAAAACACCAAACCAATTGAAAATGAAAGCTAGTTCATTCCTATATAAATAAAAATTAATTTCAGATCTATACACCTTTATACAAAGCCATACCATGTAAAAGAATAAGGTAGAACATTGGAAAATTGTAGAAAAATTCATCTCTTCATTCATAAATTCTTGTTCAATTTACATTCCAACCCCCCATTCGACTTGGAAACCAATTTTTATGCTTGTATAATCAATTTATTCTCCAACCAACCTACAAATACCATTTAACAACTTTTAAAAAGTTGTCATTTAACAAGAAGAGTTGTTATGACAACAATTGACAACTTTTGACAATGTTTTCATTTTTCAACTAAATGACACCAAACCTTCATCAATGACTGCAAATAACTTCAAAAATATATAAAATGGCTCATTCAAACTTATTACAACATTAAAACACATAATTTAATGAATTTATACAATATGTCATCATGGAGGCTTGAATGCAACAAGGTGCTCTTGCACCAATCTTCAACATTTACTCCAACATATTGTTCCCTAGTGGATTTTTTCTTTACTCTCATTTTCATTGAGCCAATTTGGTGTGTTGTCAAATTAACCTTTTCTTTCTTAGGCCTCTTTTACTACTTTACCAAAGAGGTCTTTTCCTTCATCAGAGCATTGGTTTGTCTTATAGGCACACTTGTCTCCTTTCTCTTCATTCCACTATTGAAGGCATAGTCCTAGAAGACTATGAGGTAGTTGGAGGTGTGGTAGCTACTCTACCAGATCTTCTAATGCTTGACGACCCTCCCAAAGAGCCATACATTGATTTTTCCTTCTCCACTTTCTCTTTTGTGAGGCCCATAGCATCTACAAATTGGGTGGTCATCCTATCAACAACCTTCTTAACCCGTGACTATCTTTGATCCATGTGCACCTTCATTTATTTCTCTTCATAAGTGTTAAATATCTCCTCAGTGGTGTCCTTAGGAAGCAAGATATCAACTAAGCTAATGATTTCATTTGGAGTAACCTCATATCCTATTGTTGGGATCCACATATTCCTAGGCTCAATAGCCTCCATTATGCACTCATCTTTGGTAACAAGGAAAGTAATATCCTTATGATACCTCTCCAAAATTTTCTTAGGTATTCTTTTCCTTTCCTAGATATTCACTTGAAAGTTTTTTAATAACCCCCAGAGGGAATTCTTCTAAGCTTCTACATCTCCCAATCTAAAAAATAATCTCTAATTTCATGGGCTACATGTTTATCTTGTAGCCACACAAAATTATTCATTCTAGGAACTCCATTCAAAAAGTAAAATAATAGACAAATGATTAAAGTTCCAAAATTAAAAGCATGCTTGGAATCCTTTTTTTTCTGCAGGTTTTCTAGCACCTACAATCTGATTAGTTCACACAAGTCATAGTTTTCACCCTTCTTGAACATCTCATAAGCTATGTTGATGGAGGTTGCAGATACAAAATTCTCCCTGTTGGTTAAATATAGTTTGTACCCTATCATCATTGTTGCATACTTCATATCAGGGTTTCTTTTGTTCTTCACTGTCAATTCACCCTTGTCATATTTCACACCAAGAAGTTCCATCACAACCTCATTCTTCACAAATTTAAGTACTAGAATTGGTCTGGTTGAGGATAGACCAATCACAACTCTAATTGATTCTTTGATAATCAAGTGTGGGATTTCTAGCCAAAGGAACTTGTCATGAATTCTGCTTTGGCTGTATCTCGCCCATTCATCCACATAACAAAGGATGGGAAACTTGTTCTAGACGTCAAGATTCTTCTCCACCAAAACTCCAAACTCTAATTTCATCTTGAAATCATCATCAGTGAGTTCATTGAACCATGCATCATTCAACTTCATGTGATTATACTCTTCCATTTTGACATGAATATAAGCCCTAACATCCTCTATGTGCAAAAATCCATACCAAATGTATGAAAATGCACTATTCAGATCATCCATCAAAGATTTTTTGGGATTCCTTTTAAACTTAGGTTGTGGATGCTTTGAAACTTCTACCACTTATAGTGTATACATCTTTGCAACAAATTGAAATTTTTGTATGAAACTAGGATAGGTAGAAGCTATGAATACCTTTAATCACTTTTTGGCTAGGGTTTTTGTGTGCACCAAGACTCAAGCACTTTGATCACTCCAATTTACTTCTTCACAAATTTTCTCTTTCTCAAATGTTCATTGCAAATGAAATTTGATCAAGTGAAATTACTTATAACCCTTTCAAATTTGGCCTAATTTTCCATAAATGATTTAACTAATAAAGTTGTCAAACCCTTGACTATAAGCATAGCCAACTTCAAATGCTCCACAATTTTTTATATCATGATATTTTCTACCAGGATCTTCTCCACTAGATCAAATGCATTGATCAATATCACATGCCCTTGTGCTAAAGCATCAACACCATTTCTTGGGAAAGGGATAACAAATTTCCATTAAATCTCCCCCTAAACCAAAGCTCTCATCTTAGTTTATGGAGGAAACATCTACACCAAAAGCTTATACATACTCATCTTGATGAGGGAAACACCGCCTGAAACCCTCACAAATCATAGCAATAGATACCAACAAAAAAGATGCGAGACAAAAAATAACTCACTTTCAATTATTTTTAGAAAATGAAATTATAGATTCAAAAGTTACAATGTTATAGCCTCATGGGCTTGATTCATTAAAACAAAATCAACTTTGAAAACATAATCTATTATTCAAAGCCACAATCTACACTAATGGAGCCACCTTCTACAACCTCTACTTAACCCTTTTATTTGTCCCAACAACTACCCTAGAATTTTCAAGAAAGTGTAACTTTCCCTTTTGTTTTGGTACCAAAAGTCCCACCATTCAATTTTTTGCCTAGGAAGATATTTTAACGAAATTCACTTCTTAGTGGGGCAATTTCACAGGGCCATAAGTTTTTATCCAAGTGTTTGATTTGCTATTATAACATATTATTAGAAAGCTCTCAAAGAGATCTACAACACCTAAATCATCAAAGATTGTTTTACCCACTTTTCAGATTATTTTGGGGCAACTAATGTTTTCATATTTGAATTTGAAGTTACATTGGAGAAATTTCTCAGGACGGAAACCCTAATATCTCCCAAAGCATACAGGGTATTAAGATGATTCTTTTGTGACCAGAAATGTTTTTCAATTATACTCATTGAGATAAATTTTTAGGTCCACATGTGACCATTTAGGCCAACTTACTAAAAATAGTAAGTGACTATTTGTCACCTTTTTTCACTTCTAACTATCTTACACCCCTTAAGTGCCATCATGGGACTCAAAACAACTAAAGAAAATAAGAAAAAAACATTTTTTTTGGGTGATGCAAGATTGCTCCTACACCAGTGGATGCTCCTGCATCACACACCCAAGGTAATTTGAAAAGTGACCCTATCACTTCTCAGGAGCTAGAGGTAAACCAAGACAGTTAACCTCAGACTCATACAACCATGATGAATCCTCAACGAGCCTTCCTCTCCATTTCACCAAGTACTTTGCATATTTCCTATTTCTAGTGCTTCTTCCCATACCACTACCCAAACTTTCTTCTATCTCTTCCTTTTCTAAAGTAGGTGTTGGAATATTCCATTGTGCTTCTATTATTTCTTCATCAGTTCCTCCTTCATGATATTCTATTAAATCTAAAATGTTAAACACAGGTGAAATATGAACTTCATCAAGCAACTCTACCTCATATGCATTTCTTGAATCATGCTTCTTTAGGATCTTTCATGGTCCTAACTTCTTCATCTTTAACTTGTTGTATGCACCAACTAGAAACCTCTCCTTTCACAAATGAATCATGATTGCATCTCTTACCTAGAACTCCTTATACCTCCTCTTTTGATCATCCTTAGCTTTATACCAAGAATTTCTCTTATTGATATGATTTCTTACCTCTTCATGAAAGTTCTTTAGGTGCTTTGCAAAATATTCAATGTTGGCACTACTCTTTTCCTCTTTTCCATCTTTCTCAACTTAGAAACATTCCTTGAACTACTCCCATATACAATCTGGAATGGGGATTTACCAGTACTCCTACTGAACAAATTGTTGTAAAATTTTTTTTGCCTATGGTATAATCAAATCCCATCCCTTGGGCTTATCTCCTACTAAGAATCTTAGCAGGTTACCCAAACTCCTATTCACCACCTATGTTTATCCATTAGTTTGTGGATGGTGTGTAGAACTATACTTCAAATCTATCTTCAACTTCTTCCATAATGTCCTCCAAGAATAACCAACAAATTTGGTATCTCTGTCTGAAACTATACTCTTTAGTAGACCATGTAGCCTCACCACCTCTCTGAAAAATAACTCTGCAATATGAAAAACATCACTATTCTTATGACATGGAATGAAATGTGCCATCTTTGAAAATCTATCCACTACCAAAAATATAGAATCATGCCCTCTCTCTATCCTTATCAATCCAAGAAAAAAATCCATTCTAATATCCTCCCATGGCCTCACAAGTATAGGTAATGACTGACACAGTCAAATATTGTAACTCATTCCTTTTTCCATTTGACGTACTTTGCAATTCTGCACAAACTTCTTGACATCTGACTATAACTATGGCTAGTAGTAACTCTCACAAACAACATCAATGGTCTTATCTCAACCAAAGTGTCCAGCTAATCCTCCACTGTGTTTCTCCTTGATCAAGTTCTTTGTCATGGAACTCCTTGGAATGCATAACTAATTCCCTCAAAACAACATGCCATCTTAGATTGTAAATTCCAACCATCTCGTCCTATCCAAAGTGCTAGGCTCCTTGCAAGCTCTCCAAGCCTCTACAAAATCTAGATCCTTAGGATACAAGCTCTTGAGTTCATTGAACCCAACAACTTCAATCTATATTTATGTTAACAAATTTTTCCTCCTACTTAAGGAATCTAAAACTCTATTTGATCTTCCACTCCTATGCTTCAAAACAAAATTATAACTCTGAAAAATATCAACCCATTTTAAGTTCCTTTAATTTAGCTTTCCTTGACTATTGAGATACTGCAAAGCCTGGTGATCAGTATATAAAAAAAAATCTTTTTGAAACAAATAGCTCCTCCATTTCTTCAAAGCTTGAACTATAGCATAAAACTCTTGATCATAGAAAACATATTTCTTCTTAGCATCATTCAACTTCTCAATAAAATAGGCAACAGGCTTACCTTCTTGACTCAAAATAGCTCCTATGGTAGTGCCACTAGCATCACAATCTACCTAAAAGACCTTATTGAAATATGGAAGTGCTAAAATAGGTTGCTTTGTGACTTTCTTCTTCAACATATCAAAACTCTTTGTTGCTCCTAGATTCCATTTAAAATACTTTATATCCCCTCTCATCGCTTTACTTAGAGGTGCACAAATACTACTGAAACCTTTGATAAAATTTCTATAAAAACTTTCCAAACCATGAAAAGATCTCACCTCTATAGCACTTCTTGGTGTAGGCCATTTAAAAATAGCTTTCACCTTCTCTAGATCCATCTTAAGACCCTCTATTGAGACAAAAAATCCCAGATACACCAACTCTCTCTTCACAAAAATACATTTCTTCAAATTAATCAACTTCTCCTCCCTTAGCTTCTTAAAAACTCTTCGGATATGCCAAAAACTCTTTCAATACCTCATTCATGAGTTGCATGAATTTACTCTGTGCATTTCGTTAGCCCAAAAGGCATGACTAACCACTTATACAAGCCCTCTTTAGTCTTGAAGGTTTTCTTCCATTCATCTCCTTTTCTAATCCATATTTGGTGATAACCACTGTTCAGATCTATCTTCATGAAGTACTCAGCTCCACTCAAACAATTGATGATGTCATGCATCCTTGGCAAGTGGAATCTTTAGTTGATGGTGATCTTGTTGATAGCTCAAGATTCTATACACATCCTCCATTATGCATCCTTCTTCTATGCTAGTACTGTAGGTACCACACATAAGCTCAAACTCTCTCGAATCAATCCCTTCTACAAATCTTGCACTTTCCTATTCAACTCTTCATTCTCTATTGGATTCATTTGATGGGCTTCCTTATTTGGAAAATTGGCTCTAGGAATGAGATCCATATGATGGCTAATCTTTCTTAATGGAGGAAAAACCTCACGTACATTATTAGATACAATATCTTGAAACTCATCCAATAAAGGTGAAACCTTTATGGGTATTTCTTTATCATCTTCTCTATCCAATCTAGGAATAAAAGAAAAACACATATGCTCATGCTCCATACCTTCTAGGAACTTTCTTCCATCAAATAAAAAAATTCTTGCATTATTTCGTACCTTTTCCTCTACCTCTTTCAAGGGCTTCAACTTATGGCGAATTTGATCCTTTGTCAAAGAATAGGTGTTAGCATGTCCATCATGTACTGCTCACCGATCTAACTACCATGGTTTGCATAACAACATATGACAAACATACATATGAATAATATCACACAATACCTCATCATGTGGTAATTTCCAATCTTGAACTTTACTAGACATTGTTCATTTACCAAATCTTTATGGTCCTTCTACGACCAAACAATCCAGTATGGATTCAGATGCCTTCTTCTCTCCAACCACAACTTACTAACCATCTCTTCTAAAACAAGGTTATCAGTACTACCTCCATCAATAATAACATTTCAAACTTTACCTTCACACTTACATCTAGTGTGAACCAAATTCTACATGAGTTTTCTCTTTCTCCTCATTCAACAAGGATTTTCTAGTAACAAGAATCTCTTCTCTTTCTTCATTCTTAGAATGTGAAGACTTAGCATCCTTTTCTACATGTGAAACTCCTATATTACCCTCAGATCTTTTGATGTAGGAGCATCTAGTGGTGTAAGGGTAATCCTACATCACCCAAAAATATTTTTCCTTTCTGTTAGCTTTTTGTATAAGTTTTTGTATTTTTGGATACCCTTTTCATCGAATAAGGAATCCCAACTTTCAAACTGCTTTTTTTGGTCAAACTCCTATTTTTAGTAGCTATGAATTTGAAGGAATGAGGAGACATAAATTTATGGGAAGCTTCAAGAAAAAAAATATACACTTTGGTGAAAGAATCAGGCCAAGATCATTCCCTATTTGAAAGATATTCAAGTTTTAGTTTCCCAAAATTACCCTGAAAAATATTTTGAGTACGGTTTGAGGCACTAAACGGTCTTATACAGGACCATAAATAATTAGAACCATCCAAGTAGGTTATTATCACATTCTACACTCTGATACCTTTCCAACAATTCAAACGACATGTCAAACGGAGTCCCAAATCAAAAGTTATGGCTTCCAGAAGTTGGTCAATTTTTGGAAAATTGCCAATTTTCAAATTGGGACTCAATTTTTGAATTTAAAATTTCAAATTTTGGCACCCAACCGCCTACATTCAAAATTCAAATTGTATTTTTGGCTCCAAGCCAAAAAAAGGCTATTTAGGACTCATTTTGGAAATTCTAGGGGGACATTGGAATATAGAAAATTGTGTTGGGAAAGGAGGAATTTCTTTTCAGAAACAGTAAAATTTGCATGTATTGTAGCCTGTGAGGATTTGATCCTCTAGAATCTAATTTGTCTATAATGAGAACATATTGCTAATAAATAAATAATAATTTTGTGATTGCCTAGATTATGTGCTTTTCTAAGTCTCGGGTTGTGGCTTTAATCAAGTGGTATAAAAGCGGGTTATTCCTAAGCATGTGGATAGATCACCAATAGTGAGGCAGTTTGCACCAGGACTTGTGGTTGTGGGTTCAAGATCAAGATGCCTCTAAGAATGATGCATGGTCTATGTGTGTTGGAGATTCTTGGATATTGTGGATGCGTTGCTGATATGTGGTTGTCATTGATGTCAACACTATTAGCATTTGGTGTATCTATTGTTGTATATGTCGAGGATATTGAGAAAATTATAAGGAAAAGTGTTCTAGGTTCCTAGTGGAAATGCATAGGCCATGAAGGTGTTTTCTTCTATATGTAAAATATTAACTAATGTGGATCAAATGGTTTTTTTTATTATGTCTAGATCATCTACCAGAAGTTTCAGAGGTCCACGTGAAGTTTTGAGTATGTTGTGGTCTGACAGTGTTTTTCAGTGCCATGTAATGTACAAGAAAGAGATTGTGTGATTAGGATTTATCTGGTTATTTATTGGATGCTTCTCTATTTTAACATTATTTTTGTATGTATACTAAGTTCGTTCTCTATCTTTGTGGTATTTCCATTGATTAGATGTACTTGTGGTTGAAGATCTTCTGCTTGCACATATTCGGTTTTCATGTTCATGGTGACATATTGTTATTGATAATTGTATTTACTTGGCAGTTTTTGAGGGAAAAATTAATTAGAATTATTTTTGTGTTGGAGATATTAATTTGGAGTCTCCATATATTTTGTGAAGTGACCTTGGTGAGTTCACATTAAAAATTTGAAACATTGTTAATCTAAAATTTGGAAATATATTTTATTTTCTTGGTATGAAGTTGTGATGGAATCTCATGTAGTGGATATATAAGGGTGATTAGTTCATTGATGATGATAATGCTTCATGTGCTCCTATGTGTGTATGTGAGAATACCATTATTGAGCAAAGTGTGAAGAAGATTATGTGAAATGTAGAGGTGAAAGTGGTGAGCAATTAGAACTATGTCGAGGGCTTGAAGCTGACTATTTTTCTCAATTCATACCCTTTGAATTTTTAATCCAACTTTGTTGGATAGTGAGCCCCTTTTGTAATTGAGCAGTGAGATCTAGGCAGTGTGCCTGAATGCATGTATATTCCTCTTATTGTTTTTCATTATACTTTTAGGAGGGTATAATCTTGTGGACCAACAACATCCATCATGGTTTCCCCTAGGGGTTTCCCATGTAAAAAAATGTTAATTCTTTCTCTCTAATGTGTTAGTAGCATGGTTAATTGTTCATTCATAGGATATAAGATTAAGGATAGAACAAGTCAGAAAAAATTTAAATTTCTGTGACAACTGATTCACTCGCCCCCTCGCAGTTGTATGTCCTTTTTTTTCCAACAATGTGGTGGTGCTAGAAATGTTGGTGAGAGAAATGTTTACACAAATGAGGGTTTCAAAGCCCTCTAGAGACAGATCGATACATTGCAGGAAGAGTTGAGAAGAGGGTTTAACCCAAGAAGAAGGGAAGACAGTGAGGATGAAGAAGAGGTTGAAGATCCAATTAAGGATGAGATAGAAGTAGCACAAGATCAACATCAAGATAGGCTATTAAGGGCCATTTCCAAGATAGGAAAGAGACCCACAATTAAAGTTCCCAATTATTCTAGAAATCTAAACCTAGAAGGGTTAATTAATTGGATTAACAAGATGGAGGATCCAAATCGAGTCAATTTTGCAAAAACAAAACTAAAGGGCCACACCAATATCTAGTGGAAAAAGGTCCAGCTAGAAATAAATAAGAGAGGAAAGGGAAAGATCATCAGATGGGACTATGTGGTTTATAAACTGAAGAAGTAGTTCATTCCAATGGACTATGAGTTGGATTTTCTAAAGAATTTGCAAGGGTTGAAGCAAGGAAGCAAGTCTGTGAAGGAGTATACAAAAGATTTTTACAAAATGATTATCAAAATAGGACATGCAGAGGCCAACAAGGAGAAAGTTTCCCATTACCTTAATGGGTTAAGGCCAAGTATTCAAGAGGGGCTAAGCTTGGTCAGAATACCATTGAAGATGCTTACCAGTTTTCTTTGAAGGTTGAAGAGAAGTTGAATAAGAGGTTTGACGACAAGCAAAAAGGACGAAGAGGTCAAGGTGGAAGGGGTGGTGGAAGATC